>BJCN01011449.1:0-12256 GCA_018326445.1 Flaveria brownii | reverse complement strand
TCGTATTTTATCTGTGATACAAGCCACCTCTAGCCTCCGTCGAAACACGTCGTTTCTTATTCGATCCAATCTTGTGTGTCCACACATCCACCTCAGCATTCGCATTTCCGCGACCTTTATTTGTCTCTGGTGCGATTAGTGAATAGTTTAGGGTTAATAATGCAATATTATACTATTAAACTAGGTTATTATTAGTGAATAGTTTAGGGTTAATTATGCAATATTGTCCTCTATATAAATGACCCTCTATTGTAACCCTAAACACACAATTACTCAATTACAATTACAATTACAAGGTTTAATTTGGTATTAGAGCCAGGAGGGCTCGATCATTGTTGGAACACTAATCAGGGCGGCAGGCCCCCTGTCCAACTATCCATCACTGCTCCTCTTTTTCTTTTTCTTTTTTCTTTTTTTTGTTAACCAACAAGGTTATATCACAGCGTCTAATCCCTTATCTTCAAAACAACACAACAACCCTCTCACACCACCATAGCAACACCACCACTGCTTCTGTTACAATAACCACCACTACCACCTTCACCTTTAGCATGCGAATATAAACAGTCGTGATCTCTGTCCTTTCACACAACCACAGCCACCGCTGAACCCTAACCCCAGCTTACGCTAAACCCTAACCCTAGCTTACGCTAAAATCTAGTCCTAGCCTCCGCACACCCATATAATTCGCCGATGCTCCTTTACTTCCATCTCAACTCGTCATCGCATACAACGCGATGCTTCACCTTCATTAACGCTGCTAAACAACAGTGGCTCCGCCATACAATGGCGGCGCACCTTCGTGCAAAAGTTGCGCCATAAGCAACATTGTTGAAATTGTGCTAGATCATTTTATCATGTATGTTTATATACATATACATACAATAAGTTTGGAGTATAACATAAAACCCTTCACATTAACAATGTAATATTAATTAACTTTCAATTGAACTAAAAAAGCTTACGGATATACTTCGAAGTTACATGAGTGCCTTTTATTTGTTTAGGTGTTTTGCAGTGCTAGATCATTTTATTGTATGTGTGTGTGTATATATATATATACAGACAACATAAGTTTGGAGTATAACCTAAAACCCTTTACATTAACAATGTAATATTAATTCACTTTCAATTGAACTAAAAAAGCTTACAGATATACTTCGAATTTACATGAGTACCTTTTATTTGTTTAGGTGTTTTTGACTGCATACTTTCACTACAAACTACTCAAGCAATGCTGATCCATTGTGATATCCATATAATCTGTGATGACCTTTTACTACTGGTCTTGTTAACCCCTTAATTAACTGAATACCTTTCAATTATTAAAAGGGGAAGTAATTTTATTTAATTCTCTTTAAAACCAAGCGTTTATGCATGATTAGACATAAATATTGTTGTTGTGTACACATGTACCTTTAGAGGTTTCTTAAGTAGAATTTAGCATAAGGTACTATGACGTGTTTATCCAATGGATTCGGGGTAACGTTTGCGTCCGTTCTAAACATCCCCGCCTACTCTATGAGCCGGATTTTTATTGGGTATGTTGTTGTTGTTGTATTTGCAAGAGGGTAAAGAGCTAGAGACATACGTGAGAAAAGAACCTAAAGAACCTAACATAATTCACTACAACTGACAAGCAAACATATGTGGAAAAAAAATAATAAATAAATAAAAACATTTTCAAAGAATTTTACCTTCTGTCAGGAGAGTGATAACATCTTCCCATCACAACCCTTTTGCTATTCTTTTTATCCTATTTTAGGGGGGCAGTGATTTCTACTTTTATTCTGAATTCCGACTACAAGCTTCCACTCATTTATTTCGTTTTTTATTCAATTTTGTTTTATGGTTCATTAGGAGTTATGAGACGAGAAAGCTGTAAGAGCTACATATTAAAAAATGTTGCTAAAGTGGAAGCCTTTTTGCGCACAAAGTTCCTCCAAGTAAATGCCACATCAACCCTATTTTTTAATGGGATTATGAGCTAATTATGGAAGGAAAATCAAGCAAACCTTGTTCAAATATTGCATATTCCTAATAGTATGTTCACCTGCAACTCAATGGATGTTTCTGTAGGTCTGCTCATTGTATTGCCCGAAGAAGGCAAGTTCTTACTAGTCTCTTCTTGAGCATTTGGCAAGGGATTTTCCTCCCACTCTTCCAAAAAAACATTATCATCTTCTGAAACAGAGTAACTGCTGCTAGACCCTAGTGAAACACACAAATCCAAATATTGTCCATTCTGCATCAACAACAAAAAACCATAAGTTTAAATAGACAAAAAAAAAAGAGAGAGAAACGGTTCAACAAAACACCCAACTCAAAGAAAAGACACCTTTATAGTGACATTTTTGAATTGCAACTGTTTCCCATTGCCAATATAAATTATAGTTTCTAGGCTTCTAGAAGAGATCATTTTCCCCTCTCTGTCTTGTAATAACAAAGTTCCACCTCTACCATCATAAGTATAATGATCAAAATTTTCACATTCCACCACCAAAGGCCTCTGAGGCGAGAGTGTGAAAATCTCATTGCTTTGACTAAAAGTTGACGTGTCCAGATCAAGTGCATCAACAACATATGATGATTTTTCATCTTCGTCATTTGACATCATGTCACGTACTGTAGGTACAAAAAACTCAGCAACCGCCATCAGGAAGTCGAGTGCAACAAGCAATTGTGGCCTCTGGATACATAAGCATAAGGAAGTTGTATAATGACCAAATTTAGCATCAAGAATTAGCATTGTTGGCACTCCTAATAGCTCATCAAATTTTACATCTGCCTTGTCATTTTCGTTGTGCTCATTGACAACCTCATAATCTGGTCTGTACCGAACATTCTTGGGTTGTCTAACAGCAAGCCTAAGCTCTTCTTCTGTCCCCTCACGATCATCATTTACAGTGAAACCCTTTAATGTAGCCGAGAGAAGACCTTCTCCAACTGTATTAGCTTTGTAAAGTATCCATAAGCCGCTGACCTAAGACCAAGAACACTATAGTTAAAGAAGAAATCAACAGAAAGATGTTCCGTAAACTCCAAGAAAACCAGAAGGCATTCTTCGAACTATGTGACATCCAAATTTTATATGCATATGTTGGGAATATATTATTTCAAATAACCAATAAGAAATTCCCATTTAAAATGTGTTGATATAAACTTAATTTGAAATTTATTAATTGTTGGACCAAAATGTCAAAGGAAGTCAAAAGCAGGGTTAAAACTGTAAACATTGGACTTGCTTAAAGTTAAATTAAGTGGCACTGGAGAGACTAGGTTTGCCATTAAGACAAACTTCTAAACTTTGGATATTTTAGGCTTTTAGCACAATCTTCGGGTCGGCCTCGGCCAATATATGAGGAACAAAGGATAAGTTTTAAGAGTTCGGAGCAGGAAACAAGCTTGGCTTTAAAAGGCATGCGGCGCACCGAGGAGGATTTGTTCCTGAAAGCCTAGGTGCGAGACGCGAGCTTCACGTGTATGCGAGGCTTAAGCGTCATGTACGTGAGGCGCAACCGCGCAAGCGTAATGTACATGAGGCGCCAGGTGTTCATATACTATTTATGAACTAGTTATAGATAACATTTGCTAATTTGCTATCTTTAAACACTACAACAAATAAAATGATTAAAGGAAAAAAATTCATGTTCAACCTAAAAAGCTATACTTACAACCTAAAAAGCTTTATTAAAACCTAACAGGATTTATGGACAACCTAATAAGCACAATGTACGTGCAACCTAAGAGCATGTCCTAAGAAACCTAAAACTATAACTAATGGTCAATTTCAGTCAAAGGTAGGTTTAACTTCAATAAAGGTCAAAGGTGAAGAGTAAAAAAGCCTCGGGATGGATCAAATTAGATGGTTAAAGCTCAAGTTTTGTTTGTATTTATATAGCGAGGTCCATGTTGGACCATGTTATGATTTTAAATAGCTGCCCACTTATGATTTGAAACTTATTGTTATGAACTAGTTAGATTGCTGTAAACATAAATCTATTAAGAAGTTCCCCACTACGAATGTTACTTTTGAAAATTTGATCGTTTTGTGAATATTTATAATCAAACGAATATTGTTATAGAAGAGGTTTACAAAATATGGGTGTCACAAACTCCAAGAAAATTGGAAGGCTTTCCACAAACTTCAAAAAACATGTAACAAAAACACAAAAGGGAACACAGAAAATACAAATTGTCATGGAGTACCTGTAGTGTGGCAAGAGAGGCATCCCTGGCCATGCCATAATGTAGGGACATTTCAACTAGACCAACAATAACTGACACCTTTGTAGAAATCCAAGCTTGTTCATTTTGAGCTTCGTATTCTTGTGCTTCTGAACCTTGATGAACTAAAGAATTCATGACATCAGCAGAATCTGGCACAGTGTTGTTTAAAGGGGGAATGACATTTGGGGTCTCTGAGAAGTTGGACAATGCGCATTCTGAAATGATATGGTACTCTTTATTGGAGAGGGCAGCTTTCAATACATCTATCTGACTCAGCAGTAAAACTCACATCATATAAAATTAAAAATCTGAAGCCTTCAGCTATATCACAACAGTAAAGTGTTAGTACCTTGATTGCAACTTCTGTACTTGGCATTTGATGTAACAAATCACGAAGTGATCTATTAATAACAATGGAAACACCCTTCACATCATGAATTATGCTTTCACCCAGTTCCGTTCCCGTGCCAACATTTAAGTTTATGTCCTCAACCTACCCAAAAAAAACTCTTATTAGGGAAACATTATAAATCAATCAGCATCCAGCCAACATACGCAAAACTCTCTGTTCGGTAGTTTCCAGATAAAAAAACAAGTAGCTACAATGGTAATACTTGAAACTTCCTAACTCAGTCAAATATCCAACAGCCATTTACCAGACTTACTTTTGTAGTACTAAACCCAAAGTCATAGCATCAGAAGAAAAGTCTCACCTTAATTGTCATTATATCCAAGTGAACAGCAGTCAGCTCTTTTTTAGTACCCCCAAACCATTGGAACGTGTTCTGAACAGTTATATGAACAATATCTAGCTTCAGATAACTGCAACAGTAAAAAAGAACAATATATATGTGATTTAACCAGTAAATGCAGTAAACTTATACACAACTTCCACAGGCCAAGGCAAAAATGACGGTTGATTGAATAGAGTATTTTAAATCTTACTCCAAGGAGTCGGTTCTGCGAGGCATTAAAATTATAGGCTTCCTCAATGAAAGGTCCAACTTCACTGCAGGTGAGCCTTCAATTTCACTGGTCTTAACCCACTTCTCTGAATCTGTTACTTGATCTTTCACTTTTACAACATCCACTGAGTTGGTAGGAACAAGGCCCATGAAGTAACTTATAATCTAAAAGCAACACAATACTAACCTAAGCATGACAAAAAGAGAGAAGATGTAACAACAAGTAGATGGCTTACCTCCTGAATGAATCGGTTCAAGTACACCAACCGCACTTCAGAAAGATGCCCAATAAGGCTAAAATCATACCCAGCATAGTCCTCATCATCAGCATTGTACGAACTAAAAACCAACTGAAGATTTCAACAAAAAACAAAACTGTGATCAGATCTGAAATGTTGTGTTTGTGTGAAGATGTAAAATAAAAGAATAGCAAATAGATCAAAATTTTCATTTAATTGTTCTATAAGCATTGTTCCAAAAACATCTCTCTTCATGTCTCTAAAACCATTGCAGGGAGTACGGTATTGTCTCGTGCATATATTACTAATTTGAAACAAGCCAATCTTAGAAGATAAATAACAATAAGAAAACAATTTAGATTACCTCCACAAATGAACTACCACCTGGATTTCTCATATCACAAGCCCAGAAATACATATGGCTTCTGGGAAGGCTATCATCGCTTATTTTCAGGTTTCCAAGAGATGCCTTTATGCTAAAAGAAGATGGGAAGACCTGGAAAGCATATCATATAGCAAAAATTAAACTATCCCATAACCATAACATTTTGGATATGACTGAGATACTAGAAAGAACTCATATGAACCTTTATATCGGTTAGGAAATTATCTTGAGACATAGTCGCAAGTTTAGTCCCATCTTCTTTCATCAATAGGATTTGAGCACGAGCCATATTCAATGTCAAAAAGAACACAATTCTGGACCTCCCCTTGCCCAGCAGACCTCTGACTTTGGATTCATCAACAACAGATGACTGACCAGCAACCTCAATCTCCCTAGAACTATCATTCACGATGGCTGTTGAAGAATGGTCACTAAAAGATTCACAACTGTCGTCCTCAGCATTTATAGCACCAACAAATTCCATAATTGCTACAATAATGGGCCTTCTACAATAGAACGACAAGGTTGCTAGAGTAACAGTCACCTTAATTAACAAAACAAGGGCGATTTCAGTTCCAAGAATATCTCATGAAAAAGAATCCAGCAAAGTAGGAAAAGGAACTTACACGTTTATCAATGTTGTCATAGTAAACAGAGTTTGAATCAATGAAAACTATTTGAGCTTTCACAAAACTATCTAACGTATCAGTAACTTCCAAGTTATTTTCCCCAGCTTGCCTAGCATCATCAGGTAACAAACCCGCAATCCGGCTAAAACTTGGGGTCTTCAAAATTGCTCTTTCTGATGGTAAAGAACTTGAGTACTCAAATTCACGCCCTGGACTGTCAACAGGATCATTTAAGCTATCTGATGCCTCATAAAACTGATCATCTGCTTCACTTTGATTTTCAATAGTACGAAACACAGGAGCATCTGTTTGACGAATAAATGATCTTGCCAAGTAACAAGGTTGATTCACCATCTTACATGATACTAAATCTTCTACCTCCAATGCTTTCAGAACAGTTCCAATGAACATGTCATTTGCTCTAATTGAAAGCTCAATCTGTTCAGAAACATCATCCAAAATGATAAGTAAAATTAATATGACAAAGTAAAAAAAGTTAAAATAAAAACTTACCCGGCCACCTATTGCACGCAGTTCAAACAAACGAATTTCCTCAGCCAGAAGAACTTTAATAAAATTCTTATCAGTCTAAGGAAACAACATGAAACCAAAAGAATGTCAGCTCTACTAATGCCAATGCAAGTCCAGCAAACTACTTAAAAATGAGGCCATCTTTACCTGAGTGCTATAGTTAAAGCACAGTTTCAACTCATCTAAAACACCCGTTATAAACAGTTTCTCTGCCTTTGAAACATCCTTCATGTCAAGCTTGTAACCCTCCTCTATTTCTGAGTCTTCCGACTCTGATGAAGTTTCTGACAGACCAGTGATAGGAGCAGAACCCTGCTTAAAAGCAGTTAAAAGGATCCCTTAAAATGAGACAAAAATATAAAAATATATGGAAAATAAACAATAACAACAAATCTACAGAGACATCAGAATGCACAGTTCCATAATTTGTGTGCAAGGTTTCTGTTCTTATGATGAGACTCCCAAATTCCAAAACAGCTTGTAGTTATATGCAGATCTATGTTGTCAAAGGCGCAAGGTACACTAGGTCTCGCTTCTCCCTAGGTGCAAGGCACGATGTTGAAAACAATATATATAGGCATATGTAATAGGCATAAAAATATAAAATATAGAAAGTCTAATAAAAAGAACTCAGTTACATATGATAAACAAATTCAAAATTTCAAAATTTAATGAACTATACACTTTACTTCTTCAAAACATTTACTTTTTCTACATTCAATGTATTCTTCCTGCTACTTTTTCCTCTTCCTATCAGCTTTTATAGACTCTCGACATATGCAATCACACACCAATCACAATCACTCACCTCTCCTCCCTCCCTCTTCTTACCATTCGCTCATCCACCAGCATTCCATTACTATTCGTATCAGCAAGTTCTTAGGATACAACAGAAAGCAGCCGCGGTGAAGAAAGAAAAAAGAAAGCAAAAAACTCTCCAGAATTTCATATTTTGACCAAAATCTGGGCGGAACCTCGCCAGAGCACCTAAACTCATGCGAGGCGGTTTCCTTTAGCCTCGCCTCACCCCAAAATGGTGCCTAGGTGTGCACCTTTGGTGCCTTCGACAACATAGAAGCAGATGATATCACTGTCACAAAAATAGGTACCAAGTATAAAGGGGACAGAAGTAGTTACCGATGCCCGGTATATAGCTCCCTGCAACAAGCTTTTCCAGTTTTTCCTTGATTCATCAGATTCACATCGTAATATCAGGGCATTTGCATCTTCTACGATCTACATACGAATAAAGAAAATCGAGCCCATTATATAAATAACAAAAAATAACTTTACTGTTTTTGTTAACCAAAAAGTTCCGTACTAGAACTAACTAAACAACCTTGCTGGTGGCACGTTCTATACGACAGACAGCCAGCACATTTTCTACATCGCTGATGACATTAGGTGGGACGGCAAATACTTGTTTTCCAAGCAAGCTACATTAAACAAATAAAATCAAAATCAGCAAACTCAGTTTGGAAATCTGTCTCCTAGCACTAAAGCATACACAACACAAGATGGATTAGAATGTTGTGTTCCTATTCTGTTACACACATTTAAAATAAACTTTAACATCAAAAGTTCAATACTAAAATGAACTGGAAGTAATTGTATACATACATAGGAAAAAAACAGTGAGACTTGTCGTTGTACAAAAGACATGCCACGTGCCATGTGGACATCACATCCTGACAGTTGGCTACAGGCATGATTCGTTGTTAATTTGTTAGGACCAGAATAGTACCAATGTACCATAACAGGTGTCTGCATTCTGGTCTCCATTCTTCTAGACAGCGTAAGACTTGTAGAAGTGCCTATTGTTACAATATGATACTATGCCCTTGCATTTAGGTGGCAATGAGCAATAACACCTTCTAAACTAGCTTGTCCCATGACATGTTAGATAAAAGTAAAATACTGTGAGATGATTGCCCTCATAGCAATGTCCCACTTACCTAAATCTACTATTCCTTTGCTTAGTGGAAGAGATTTTTTTATGCAATTCATTTACCACTAAGAGAAGGCAAATCCAGAAGTAAGGCAACCTAACAAACTTTTTAGTAACTATACATTTAGAATAGATTACGAACAAGTAACACATAAAATCCCAGGTATAGACATGGAAACAAGAAACATTTGAATGTTAAAAAATTGCACCTGAAAGATTGCATATATGATCTAGAGCCAGGTGCTTCAAGCACATAGAGAAAAGGCCCCACCAAACAAAAATATCTCCTCTGCCAAACAGCTTCCCTATTTCCCACACCCTATGCAAAATATCAAAAATACATACATTGCACAGTACAAAAAATCATAGAACCTTTTTTTTCAAACTACGGTACTTTTTAGAACAAGTTTTCAAACTAATGTAATTTTTAAAAAAAGGTGGTGTATTGAGGGTTCGGGTTTTCACGCCCCCTACTCACACAAGTCAAAATGGGAAAGGTTTGTTTTTAATTTTCTTTTTTTGATTTTCCATTAAGGATGTAATTTAGTTTTCTATAATAATTTGTAATATTGAATATAAATCTAAGTATACAATTTTGTTCAGTTCTCTTGTTAATTTCTTTTGTTGAAATTTGAGTTGCATCCAAGTATTATAAACCCCGGTTACTTTACTTCCAAAAAAACAAAAAAAAATACATTAGTTTAAAAAGTACCATAATTTTAAAGAAAACTGAAAGCATGATGCTGATTTGGTGAAAGCACGACAAGTTTTGAATCACACAACCTTCCAATTAAGAACAGATAACCACCCCTCAAAATCAGCTTGATCCCAAGGGCGGATAAGATCTTCAGTATCATTATCCTCCCCCTGAAAGATCTTTGCAATTTGCATCAATCGATGATAACGCGCCGGAGAAAAGTGAAATCCTAAAAAAGGAAGCCGCACAGCCAATCTTGTGGTGGGGAAAGAGGGGTCCTCTGATCGGACCTAAATAAAGAAATCAAGTGCTAAAACTTGACAAGTAATGAATGCTTCAAACTTGAAACAAATTTGCAAATAATATACCTGTTGCAGCTTTAAAGTCACCCCACATTTATCAATAACAGGCAAATAACTAATAATACTAGACTGTGAAGACCAGACAGGCCCTTTCAAAGAATGTTGGCTCCAGTGATAGTCGCCGTCAACAAAAAACGCAGATACATCACTTAAAACCACGTTGAATTGAAGATAAATATCTGTTTCATATCTAGAAACATCATCATCATCCTGTGAATGTTGAATTATTTTTTTAATTTTGCAGAAGTTAGCACCATAATGATGTTAAAAACAACTAATCAGAAACCACCGACCTGAGAACGAATTATCAAGTTTCCCAGGTCAAGCAAGAGTTTCGTAGAATGCAGACTGTCCGGTGAAAACTCAGTTGGAATGGTGATCTTGGGAGCTGCTATATCCAAGTCCAAGAAGAACCTAGCATCAAATCAATTCAAGTGTGACACTTTTGGTTCGCTAACTGAATCATTTCTAGCGTAAAGCGGTAAATCATAGAAATTTGGATGTACCAACACAAATCATGTCTGAAAAAACATATAAGTAACCAGAGATTCCATATTGATATATCCACATCATTAGTCAACACATAACCAATTACGAAAAGCACCATCTCCTCTCAAGGGTGCATTTTGACCTTTGAATTTCAAACGGATTGCTCTTTCCAAAATAGAAGAGCATTGTGTAGGGTTTTGAAAAAAATGATTAGTCCACATATCAGCCGCAGGTATGATAACTACATTAACTACAAAATGAGGTCACAAGATAAAGTGGAAGCCAAAAGAACAAAAAAATCTAGTACTAAACAAACTAAAAGGACGTGTATTGGAACTTACAGTATATAACCCATTGGAGGCACTAACAATGCAACAGCTCTCCTTACATTTACTATAACTTTCACAAAAATAATGTACATGATGGCTAGAAAGAGAGAGAGATAGGCATAAGATTATTCACTTTAATGTTAAAATTGGTTAGGGAGGCAAAAAATATTCAAAACACAAAAGGATACTTGGAATAAATGATTTTCCAACCCAGGCACACAACCTCAGAGATGGAGATAAAATTCACACCACATAAATAACTACAATCAACTATACTGGCAGCATCTATCGTCACCACATGAAGAAAGCTACACACCTGGCATGATCCTTCAGCGCCTTGTTTACTTGCTGTTGTGCAGAGCGCTTAACCTCATCAATTCTCAGCTAAACAAATAACGTGGAAGTCAGAGAGACATAATGGACTGAACACATTAATAGTGGCATTAATACAAGCATCGATACGCTATGCAATAAATATAATATCGAAAACGATTTCTGCTTAATGGTCCACTATATATCGACTTACAGAGCAGTAGCACAAAGGATAACAAAAATATCACCTTTCACATCATAGATATTTTGGATGGCTAAACCAGCCATTCCCAAAAAAAATGTCTCATGAATATGAACCCTAGAAACTCATGAACAAAAACGTCACCACGAACCAAAAACAAGTCACCACGCACCAAACGAGGAAGCATGTTTTGTATTCAAATCTCATTCTAAGAAAAAGTTATAGTATTTGTTTATGTAGTAAACCTCAACATCATGTGCAGATGGGGAACAGGTGAGGGGAGGAGATGTGATTACATGCCATGTCTAAACCAAGTATTTAAATATAAATAATCACTTAAACAAGTTGGTTTAATTAATCAATATAGATGACAAGAACAGCAAATAATAAGTATAGATGATTAGTCAAACTTTTAAGCTCCCACTATCCCTAGAAGTACATTAAGCATGTCACACGGAGTTGATTTTCTTCTCTAGCTTCTAAGATGCATGATTAGACACATTATTCTCTAAGACGCAGATTATGATTGCGGAGCGATATTCATCAAGTCTTTTCTATATTAAGATGTTTATTGTTTCAATGATAACTTGCCTAAGACAATAAGCTTATGAATTGAACAGTTTCAGCATGATTTTAAAATTTTGTGTAAATGCAAACACACACAGAGAACAAAGATAGTGAGATGAATGTCTACAAAACAAAACCTGCACAGCCGCGGCGGTTTCCAAGGCTATCTTCTGGCTCACAACAGCGTTGCTTTCAAAGAAGTTAACAATTTGATCGACGGAGTTCTTCAAATACTGACCAAAGGCAAAGGCATCTCATCAGCTGAAAATCTTGTTTTCTTAAAGATTACAAAATGTAAAAAGTACTAAAAAAACTTACTGTGACATAACATGGAGAGGCCTTAGCAACCATACTCCAGTCAACTTTAGCAT
>BJCN01011032.1:1130-11314 GCA_018326445.1 Flaveria brownii | reverse complement strand
CTTCCGGGTGTTACAATATCACATGTAAACATGAGCCTCACAACTAAACCTACGACGTACACATAGAACTTGTCAGACATATTCACCTTAGGGCCCTTTTGTGGCAATTGTCAGTCCCAACTAGTATACTAACAAACAAGGGTGGGGGTGTCAACCTAATAGTACTATAAATACCTGTCCGTCGGCTCTAATACCAGAGTTAAATAGTTATGAATAAAATACCACACAAAAAAGTCATGCATGTACCAGATATTAGCTTATAAAACTAGTAAACACAACAGTCCCAAAGATAAAATAAGTTCACAACATAAAAAGGATGAAGATACTTTTCCCCCTAGGTTAATAAATAATTGAAATAAAAACGGGGCCGGGAAACTCACCTCCAAATGTGACAAAGTAAAGTGAACAAAAAGGCTTCAACGGGTGAGACCAAACGATGACCAAACACCTATAATTAATTGTAACTTAAAAACTTAAAACACATCTAAAGAGAATAGATACATTCGGTAAGTTTCGGGTTGGTTCGGGACTCACACCAAAAATATAGGTGTTTACGAGTACTTCTATATATATACAATTAATAATTTGATTACACGTTTAGTTGGACCCAAATGGAATACATATGTATATAATATATTTTTACACGCTACTACACTTTATAAAAATAATGATAATAATATTAATAAAATTGTTAATAATGATGATAATAATAATATTGATCATAATTATAATATCAATGGTTAACAAACACACCCATTTCACAATACACATGCAAAAACACTACACACTGTCCTCAAACACACACACTAACTACACCTACGCAAACACACTCACAAGCACTATACACACCATCATGTCTCGGTACACATAGCCATAACACACATATCTATATATATATATATATATATATATATATATATATTTATATATATGCATACAAACACAAAATGCACCATGTATGTTAACACACACACTAACATATTAATACATACTCATACATATATTATATATACACACATATCATAGACACACTAATAAAACACATACTCAACACACACAAACTCACACACACAGGTCACGACTTCCACCACCGTAATATATATACATTCAAACACACATATATTCGTATTTTGTTAGGACTAGATCATTTGTATAGGCTTAGAACTTTAATTAATCTTTGTAATGATTTATTGCACACTTCCAACTTCTTGTATGCAATATATATGTATAGGTTAACCCATATTTTTTGTGTTGATTTATATGTGTCATTGCAGGAATAACATCATACTTAGTCAATTTTGAAACTTGACCAAGTGTAAGAACTATCTACGAATGAACATTTTGTACTTCTGTAGATTTTTTGCTAAAACAACAAACTGTGCATCCGAGGATCTTCTGCGGAAGAATAATTTGTTGCGGATGAAGTCCCAAGTAAGGCTCTACTAAAGGAAAAGCTCATACGGAAGACACAACTTCTACTAGAGAACAAAGTTCTATGGAAGACTGAAGTTCTCCGGAAGACCAACACTTGCATGTACTTCACCAAGTATAAATCAACAAGTCAAACACTAAAGTGATGTCATAAGTCAAGTTCTGCGGACGACTTCACTTTAGTCAGAGAACGCCACATCAAGACATCCTCTGAGTAACTTTCTTACCTCGATAAGAAAGTTACTGTGACCATAACAGTAAATATCTTAGCCTATAAATACAAGGCTTAGGTGCGCACTTTTAGGCACTGATTGCAATCAACTGCTACAAATCTTACACTACCATGAAACCCTAGCATTCGTATCATCAATCACAACAATATACACCAAAATCATCATCATTAGAACCCTAGCATTCGTCATATATCATTGAATCAATTATTGTTGATCAACTGTAATTGTTTATTCAATTATTAATGGAAAAACGTTTGAATCAAATCTGTTTGTTTGTTTATTATGTTTTATATTTACTGATTTGTTTTTTGTTAATTAATATTACAATTGTTCATTCATCATCAATCAATTAAACAAACAAGTACTGATAATTCCGTAATCACTATTCGTATAATCTAACCTGATATTTACTGATTTGTTTTTTGTTCATTCATAAATCCAAAACAGTCAACACAAATACAACACCACTCAAAATGCTTCATATGGATCTTTTTGGTCTAACAATGTGATGAGCATTAGAAAGAGGCAATATTGTTTGGTGATTGTTGATGATTTTACTAGATTCACATAGGTCTTTTTCTTAAAACATAACAGTGAAACATCAGAAATATTAATGGAGTTTATCGCTAAGATTGAAAATCAACTTGATTTAAAAGTCAAAATTATAAAAAGTAACAATGGAACTGAATTTGTTAATCATGTCTTAGATTCCTTTTGTAGGAACAAAGGCATAGCAAGACAATTCAGTGCACCAAGAACTCCACAACAAAAATGGAGTTGCTGAAAGAAGAAACAGAACTCTTATTGTAGCAGCAAGAACAATGCTAGCTGATTCGCATTTGCCAATCACCTTCTGGGCTGAAGCAGTGAACACAGCATGCGATGTTCAAAATAGGACATTAATTGTCAAAGAACATAACAAAACACCATATGAGCTTTTATTTAAAAGAAAACCTTTTATAGATATCTTAGAGCTTTTGGGTGTCATGTGTCTATTTTAAACATAAAAGAACAATTAGCAAAGCTTTCTGGAAAAAGCCTATGATGGTTTTTTTGTTTGTTACTCATCAACATCTAAATCATATAAAGTCTATATTCCACATCAAAACATTATGGAAGAAACGCCTAATGTATCTTTTGATGAATCCTTATTCCTAAAATCTGTGAAAGGATAATCATGGTTGTTTGATATAGATGCATGAACAAATTCATTTAACACTGGTTATTTGAATGTTCAGATTCTACGGATACATGCTGTCCCTGTGTACCTCCAAGTATGAGTGAAGTGCCATTAACTGCTAATCCTCCAAGACATCAGTCACACACCTCAAGTGTTGCTGATCATGGCCCTTGATATCCAACAACCAATGACTAGCCTGTAGAAAATGATGTTTCAGTTTTAAAAGAAGTAAATCAGGTATCAGCCGTAGATAACTCTGCATCCGTAAAAGTTTCTAATGCATCTGGAGATATGAACACTGCATCAGTAGATGTTCCTTCTACATCAGTAGATCTTCCACCTTTTGGAGTTGCTCCATTACTTTCTAAGGAACTTAACACATCAGCGGGTCAAAAAACAACACACGTAGATGTTCCTGCACCTCTTACGAAAGGTATTCATACATCTGCTGAGGGACAAACTCATGAAGATGGTTTTCACTCAGCTTTAGAAGATCAAAGTGACAAAGACCTCGACTACTTTGTTGATTCTCCATCACAGCTGAATCCATCAACATTAACCAACATCAACCAACATCACTAACTTGGAATTATCCATTCCAGTTGTAGCTACTCCAACATCCAGAGTTCACAAGAATCACCCGATAGACAACATCATTGGTGATCTTAATGAAAGAACCACAAGAATCCAAGGAGGGACATGAAACATTTGTCTTTTCTCTTATTTTCTGTCACAAGTGGTTCCTCCCACCATCACTGCTGCATTAAAAGATAATAGCTAGATTGAAGCTATGCAAGAAGAGCTTCAACAATTCAGAAAGTAGAAAGTTTGGAATCTTGTTGATCTCCCAAAAAGTAGAAAGCACGAGGTGGCTTTTTAAGAACAAACTTGATAATAGATGGAGCATAGTAAGAAACAAAGCAAGGTTGATAGCTCAAGGCTATACCCAAGAAGAAGGAATAGATTATGATGAAGTGTTTGTACCAGTTGCAAGGATTGAAGCAATTAGAGTCTTCTTAGCCTATGCTTCATATAAGAAGTTGACAATTTACCAAATGGATGAGAAATGTGCCTTCTTATATGGTAAAATTGATGAAGAAGGCTATGTTGCTCAACGTCCAGGCTTTGAGGATCCTGATCACCCACACAGGGTATACAAGCTTGACAAAGCTTTGTATGGTCTTCATCATGCGCCAAGAAATTAGTATGAAACACTATCATCTTTCTTGCTCAAGCATGGATACAAACGAGGAACAACTGATCAGACTCTCTTCCTCAAGCATGATCATCAAGACCTCTTGGTTGTCCAAATTTATGTGGATGACATTATGTTTGGTTCAACAAACAAGAGATTGTGTGAAAGCTTTTAAAGCTTGATGAATTCTGAATTTTTGATGAGCTCCATGGGAGAATTAACTTTCTTCCTTGGCTTACAAGTTCATCAGAAACCAGATGGCATATTCATCAATCAAGAGAAGTATATTCATCAAATCTTGAAGAAGTACAACCTTGCTGACACTTCTTCATGCAAAACCCTAGCATCAACAATAGACAAGATTGTACCAGATCCTAAAGGGAAACCAGTTGATCAAAAATTATATAGATGAATGATAGGATCTTTAATGTATTTAACTACCAGCTGACTTGACATAATGTTTGCTATGTGTGTTTATGCTAGGTACCAATCAGACCCTAAAGAGTCACATTTGAATGCAGTCAAGAGGCAGAGTACATAGTTGCTTTAGCTAGTTACTCTTAAGTCTTATGGTTGCAAAACCAATTACTTGATTATGGTTACAATTTTCTTCAAACACCAATTCACATTGATAACACAGCTGCTATGTTTATCACTGCTAATCCAGTTCAAAATAGTAAAACAAAACATATAGAAATCAGATATCATTTTCTGAGAGACTGCTCAGAAAAGGGTTTGATCAAGTTGTTCAAGGTCGATACAAAATATCAGCTTGCTTACTTATTCACTAAAGCCTTTGATTCAATAGGATTAAATTTCTTAATTGAATCATTAGGCATGATCAACTTAGATTAGATTTCATCACAAAGAAAAGCATGATCTGTCTTTACGGAAGATTTAACTTCCTACAGAAAAACTAATAAATACGGAACAATAACTAACCACGGAAGTGTAATAAGGATAAAGGGTCCCATAACATTAAATTGGTTTTTAATATTCTGAAGTGTGTATAAATGATAACCCTGACCATTGTCATTTTTCATTCACTTTTTCAGACCACTTTTTAAACCTAGAAAAACGTTCTTCATACCTTAAACCATCTATCCGCCAATATTCAAATTACCCTTTCAGCACCTCAAATCATATATTTATCTTGAATTTTGTTCATCATACGAACAACATTATCAAGGTAAACCATATGGTAAATATCAAAATCAGATATTTGATTCATGAGTATCACCGAAACTCTTCAAATTCTTATGTCCGGATTTTAATTGTGCCTTAATTCTCCCATCTTCTGTGCAAATGGAAAATAGATTTGCGAAGGAACATAATGTCTGTGCATTCATTAATCCTGAGGATCTCATAGATCAAGGTTGCAGATAAATCATCACTTATCTATAAAGGTCAAGGATTTTCTATGCTCTACCTGCTGACCCAGTCATCTATCAATCTCATATGATAGATGTCTGGAACTCTGCAAGAGTACAAGAAGAGAATGATGAGAGAGTGATTGTTGCCACAATCTAAAATGAAGGGTTAAGGATAGATGAAGAGACAGTAAGGAGGGTATTGGAATTAGGAGAACAAGAAGAAGTTCATTCTGATGTATTCGAGCATGATTATACATTCAGAGGATATTCGACCTAAAGAGATATGATGGTGACTACAGAAGTGGTGAAATCAAGAGAGGAGACTATGCAAACCATACAGATTCCTATGTCATACTTGAAGTGCATATCATACATGAAGTCGGGGTTGGATCGATCTCAAGGCATATTTCATCTGGGATTATTGGCTTATTTAAAGGAAGAACATACAATTATGCCAAATATATCTTTGGATGCTTGTGTGATCAGATACAAGTCCAGAAAACTAACAAGATGTTCATGTATCCAAAATTTCTTCAGCTGAACATTAAGGATGTTTTGCTAAGTATTGAAAGTGGAGGATATGTATTTGTGCAAGCACATTTGGGGAGATCTGTTCTGAACAAAATCAATAGAAAGTATGAAGGGGAAGATATGCCAGTGTTTGCTCATGTTATGGATGAGCATGCTGACATTCCACAAGAGCTGGTTTTCACTAAAGAATAAGAACAAGAAGCACAAGCTGAAGAATCCTCTGCACAAACTGAGCACGATTCTCATTCCTCCCACCATCTCCCATACACCATGAACCAATATCATCACCAGCACAACCGCCATCACCACAAAGTGAACGTACATAACCCATCTCTCCCAATCAATCACCAACCTCCATAAACACTACTGCAACTAAACCATTATCATCAGCTAGTGAACACACTCAACCCATTTCACTCCCCTCATCTAAATAATCTCCAAACACTGCAACTATAGAACCCATTTCACCTAATCAGCCATTTCCACAATAAGAACATTCTCCAATCCTAATTTCCCTAGTTGTTGAATCCAATTCAACCACTACAAGCCATAATCCCACTGAAGTGATAAAGTTTGAAGATGATCATGATAAAGTGCATGATGGGGAAATAGAAGAGGTGTGTTAGAAGTTGAACAAGAACAAGAACAGGAGATTGAACAAGTTATAGCTCATGATAATCAACAGGCTGAGAGTGCAGAAAAGTTTGTTGATGTTATAGCCTACCATGAAGATGATTTGAATGAAGATGAGATTGATGTCAGTAAAAGCTTCCTTGTGGCTAAGTACAACAATCTGATCATCAAATTGAACAAAAGATTAGAGAGGTTAAGAGAACTGAAGGGAGTGTTGAAGGAAAAAGATATTTTACTGACTCTGCAAGAAGGTTCAATCAAAAGACTGAGAGAAGATGCTTAAATTGATCATGAGGTCATTGATGCCTTGAATCAGTTGGTGAGAGAATTGAAAGAGTCTGTGGAAAAGGAAAATATAGAAAAGGAGCAGCTTGTTATAGAAATGAATAAAGCCAAAAACACTATTTCTAAACAACCTGAGCTTCTTAAATCAAAAGATGAGGATATTGATTCCTTGAAGTCAAAGATAGCTACTCTTGAAACAACTACTCACCTTGAACAAACATAAGAAGTCTCTTATCAACCAACAAAATCAATAGCTCTTCCAAAGAAACAAGAGACCACCATCATTCAATACAACATGAAGAGGAAGTACTTGGGGAAGATAGAGAAGGAAGTTATAGAGGTGAAAGACTGACCTAAGAGAGCAAAAACAATATCCCCTTAGCACACCCCATCAGCTGATTTATCCACCTTGAAGCCAATTGAACACAAGCAGGATGAAAGTGATGCTGAATGTGAAGAACTCACAAAAGAAGAAACCCTCAAAGCTGCTGAAACAACAATATATGTTGAGCTGCTGAAACAATAGTATATGGTGAGTTGCTTACAACAAAAGACATCCTAGAAGAAAGACCCGAATCTACCTTGTTTATGGATCTTATTAACAAGTATTTCCATATGAACTGGTAGAAATGATAAACATGGATGAGAATAAGCAACCTATTCAAGACTACAATGTGACAAGTCTGTTGATTCCAAATTGCAACTATGATGCTTTCACCAAATTCCAAGCCACTGAAAAGCTCAAACAAAAATTGGGTCATGGTGACACAAAAAGACTTAACATGTACAATAAGGTGTGCAGGTTACAAAGATACAACTATAAATTTCATGAATAAAGGATAGATCTGTTAAGGAGCTAAGAAAAAACATGGAATATGTGATGAAAGTTAAGTTGGAAATAGGAGTGAGGTTCAGAACAAAAGATCAAAACCCAGGCCATGTGCAACAATCTACTCCTTCTGAGCCCATAATAGTTGAAAGCAAAGACATGTTCAAGAGCAAGGAGAAACTGATCAGAGAGACAAGGGATGTTCTTCCAACCAAAATATGACCTCTGGGAACAACAGTCAGAGAGATTACTGAATGAAAATCTACTTTGATTCAAGTCTTTGATCACATCTCAGCTCTAATGTCTGCTGAAGAATATCAGATCATAGCATGGAAATATGATCTAGAATGGGATTATGCCATCATCAAGAAAGCATCTGGGATGATTCAGTATTTCCCTATGATTGAATTAGTCATTTCTCTCCCAAATGTCGACATCAAACAACTACAGAGCATACCAATTACTAACTATCCAGTCCATCCAAGAAGAAGCGACTTCTTAGTGATGGTTGGAAAGTTACTCACTAAATTCAGTGATGATTTGCTGAAAGAAGCATAAAGAGAAGATTATGAGCACAAGAAAATATTAGAAAAGTAGAAAAGGAAAAGGTCCAGCTCTACAAGCTATTTGAATGCTGATAAGAGTTAGACAGACAAAAAAACGTTCAGCATCAGTGAAAAGCTTTAAAGGAAACCAGTTCATACATCCTATCACAGAGTGGGGATATGTGAGCAAAACAAAGGAGTTGGTGCTACAAAGGAATGAAGATAGGAAAAAGGCTGCAAGCATAAGGATATTTGACCCATTGGAAATAAAACTTTTGCATCCAAGCTACACTTCTTATCGGCATGACAAATACTTTCCAAAGCTCACTGATGAATAAGCACAAAATGACCTATGCCTGTATGTTCACTTAATTCAAGTGATTGACAAGCTGAATGCTAAGGCTTACAAACAAAACAAATTTGAAGCTGGCCAGCTGATGAGATCTAAAATCCCATCCTTCACTGAATTAAGAATTTCAGAATAAGATGAGCTTGAAGTTGTCAAAAACAACAATGTTGTTGCAACTTTAACAACTTAAGAAGATATTCTTGGCTACATTTTGATACCTTGAATATGATGAGCCGAATAGAGATCAAGTTTAAATACGATAATCAAAAAGAAGTTGTATCTTACTTCAACAGGAAGATGGTGACAAGAGTGAAAGCACTATCAATTTTGAAGAGCTAATTAGAAGTATCTAAGCCTAAGGGGATATTGTTAGGACTAGGTCATTTGTATAGGCTTAGAACTTTAATTAATCTTTGTAATGATTTCTTGCACACTTCCAACTTCTTGTATGCAATATATATGTATAGGTTAACCATATATTTGTCTTGATTTATATGTGTCATTTCAGGAATAACATCATACTTAGTCAATTTTAAAACTTGACCAAGTGTAAGAACTATCTACGGACGAACATTCTGTAGTTCCGTAGATGTTCTACTGAAACAACAAACTATGCATCCGAGGATCTTCTACGGAAGAACTTTTGCCTGTGGATGAAGTCCCAAGTAAGACTTCTATTAAAGGCAAAGCTAATACAAAACACACAAGTTCTATTGAAGAACAAAGTTCTATGGAATACTGAAGTTCTCCGGAAGACCAACACTTGCATGTACTTCACCAAGTACAAATCAACAAGTCAAACACTAAATTGATGTCAAAAGTCAACTTCTGCGAACGACTTCAATTTAGTCAGAGAACGTCATATCAAGACTTTCTCTGAGTAACTTTCTTACCTCGATAAAAAAGTTGTTGTGACCATAATAGTAAATATCTTAGGCTATAAATACGAGGCTTAGGTGCACACGTTTAGGCACTGATTGCAATCAATTGGTACGAACCTTAACCTACCATCAAACCCTAGCAGTCGCAACATCAATCACAACAATATACACCAAAATCATCTTCATTAGAAACCCTATCATTCATCATATATCATTGAATTAATCGTTGTTGATCAATTATAATTGTTTATTCAATTATTATTGGAAAATGTTTGAATCAAATCTGCTTGTTTGTTTATTATGTTTTATATTTACTGATTTGTTCATCGTTAATTAATATTAAAGTTGTTCACTCATCATCAATTAATTAAACAAACGAGTAGTGATAATTCCACAATCACTATTCGTACAATTTAACCTTATAATTCATGTTTTGATCCCTGGACACACATTTTAACACACATTATATGTGTTTATATATATATATATATATATATATATATATATATATATATATATATATATATATATATATATATGTCTGCACACAGAGACAACGGATACAAACATATACATACGGTCACTGCACACACAAACACACACTAATTTTACACACACAACACACACCCATCACACACATACTCACACACCTCGTACACACCCACCTGCATACACGCAGCCATTGGACACACACTTAGACACACCGTACACATAATGCC
>BJCN01011014.1:0-16454 GCA_018326445.1 Flaveria brownii | reverse complement strand
TTCTCTCCTTTTGTTGCCTAATCTCCTCCTTAACTTTATCAATCTCAGCATCTAAATCATATTCCTTCTCTTTAGCATATCTCTTCCTTTTCTTGATTGCCTCTTCCTGTTTCTCCTTGTTTTCCTCAGCATTCTTATTTTCAATCTCAATTAACCTTCAAATATAATTCCATCTCTCAGCCGGATACATGTTCTCCCATAAATGAGTTATCTTTCCTCTGAAATCATGTCTAACAGTTGAACAGTTGACAAATATCCTTGTGTTCATCTGTGCCAGCCTCTTGATTTCTCCATGTCTTGGCACGGTGGTAATCAAATCATCTATAAACATCTGTACAAACCTAGGGTACAACAACCATTTGTCTTTCTTTAGGGCCATTATGTTCTCAATCATGTAGTTAAAGATTAGTTTTTCTATGTTGGCCTTTTGACCTCTGCAGAAAATGATCATTGCCCTGGCCCAGTGTATATTTAGCCTGTCTGATCCTCCCTTCTGATGATCGAGACACATAATAAAGACATGGGCAATATATCTCTATTTCTTTGACAGAAGAGATTTCTTGATTTCCTTCTTAGATCCAAAAGGAGGCCCTTAATACCCAATAATCCTGAATGCCTCTACAACTTGTGCATCAGACAACACAACCTCTGGCCCACAGTCATCTTCCAATCTCAACACTCTGGCTATGGTTTCCACTGTGATAACAATGTCATGACCTTCAATTTTGGCAAATATATGGTTTGGAACCAATCCTATGTCATACTCTTTAGATCTCCAAAAATCTCTCACATGTAGATCATAGATTGTAGGCATATGAGAGATGAATGGGAGATTGCCTTAGCCATCTAATGCAGTTTCTAAAGCCCACTGCAATTGGATTCCCGTCATCCAGTAATGCCTTTGTATTTGTCATCGAACATTAAGTTAGCCATAATTACTGAAATGGAAATGGAAGTTGGTTAGTTATTAATGTATATACATAGACAAAGAAAACAAATTATACAAAACAATAGAAGATTTTAAGTTTTGGCTAGTTTTGCTGCGGCGAAACTGTAATTTTGCTGGGAGAAATTGTTAGTTTTAGCCAAACCATAGATTCGCTAATACTTAGGTATAGATTCACTGAGTCTTATTCATTGAATTATGTATTCTAGTTATTAATATTTTCGCTATTGACTAATTTTTTGAAATTTTGCCATAGAGAAACTGTATTTCGCTAATAGTTTCGCTTAAGCTTAGACACAAAATTCTATACCTAGCGAATTTATAGTTTCGCTGAAATCTTCCTAGCGAATCTGTCAATTGTGCTTGGATAGCACAATGTTACAGTTTCGCTTGGAACATTGAACTTTCATTCAGATTCGCTGTTTTAGCTCTCTGTTTTGCAGAACGAAACTGTGACTTTTAAAACTCAGCAAAACAATCTCTGCTAATCTTTTAACAAATTTCGCATCAATTAAAGTTTACTACAAGCTTCACCTAACTAACCTAAGCTATCAACAACGATTTATTTTGTCGAATATCAACACTGATTTGTCTTCACAAAATCGCCGCGGAGAAACTAGGGCTCGATAGATTCACACTTTGTCAGAAATATTTCTCACACTGTGCATTATATTCCACCTAGTTTTGCTGATGGTGAAACTATAGTTTCACCCGTAAAGTTGATTTGCTCATAGATGAGCTTGATTGCCGGTGAATCTAAGTTCATACCATATTGTTTTAATTCCTTTTCATTATCTAAGAATAATATGTTAGCTTTGTAAACTCCAAATAAATGGATTTCGCATGGAGGAGAACACATGTCTTGAATTACCTCATATGGTAGACCCATATCTACCTTTTCAGCAGCTAGGACCTTCTCGCATTGGCACACCGGAGTATTCTTTTTCCACTCTTTCTCCTCCAATGTTTTCTTCTGTCATCTTCCACCTCAAGTTCCACTTCAATCTCTTCATCACTCAAATCCTTCTTCTTTCCACTCTTCTTAACTTGGCTCTCTTTCCCAGTCTCATGAGTTGCACCAAGAGTCATCTTCTTCTTAGCCTCTACCAAACCATTCTTCTTCTCTTCAACTTTCTCAGCTTTCTTCTCCTTAACCTGCACTCTTCATCTTGAGCATGTTTCTTATCACTTTCATTACAGACATCAACTGAAATCTCATTCATGAACTCTCTGAAAGGATCAAAATCTTCAACTGAATCCATATCACCATTCACCATCTCAGCCACCAATGCATGATTAATTTCTTTTTCAGTTTCTTCAATCTCTACACTCCAATCAAAGTTTGAGATTAGTGTTGTTTCATTCTTTGGCTTGACTTCTTCCTTGTTGGTAATCAGGATAACTTTGGACGTTCCAGAAGATCCCGGCTCAGTGATGGTAGGCGATGGACATTCTCTCTTGAAGTGCCCTAGTTGTTTGCAATTGAATCATCTTAATTTTGACTTAGTAAAACCTAGTTTGGGATTTTGATTTTGGTTGCCAAAATTCTTCCTTCTAGTTCGTTCCATGAATCTTCTTACACGCAGTGTGAGCATTGCCATATGCCATTGGATATCAGATTCTTCAAGATCATCAGGATCCACCTGGTACATATCTTCAATAGTCATCCCTTTTCCTTTCAGCTCCCCCGCAACTAAAGCTTCATAGCTGTGAACAAACATCCTAAATAATGTCATTGTATCAGATGGAATTTGAGTACCGATGGTTGTCTTTGAGATTGAACCAACACTTGTAGATCCACCACTAGATTTGTCTGAAATACCATATCCTGTGAATCTACCATAAGCTGCACCATATACGGATGAGTTTGCAGCGGATGAGATTACGACAGCATTTTGAGGATATACTGTGGCAGGCATCATGGATTGATTTCATTCCCTTCTTTTCAAATCAAGGTCAAATGTTTTCAGTTTGTTGATTAGATCCATAAGTTTATAATCAGCAAAGTTCCTTTCCTGCTTCAGCATCCTGACTTGCAAGCTCCATTGCGGTAGGAGTGAGTCCAAAAGCTTAGTAACTTGCTCATGATTGCCCAACTGTTCATCATATCTGTTCAAAGTACTTCATACTGAAAAAAACCGATTGGTAATATCAGTTATGATTTCATTTTTATGACCAAAGAATGAGTTAAATTCCTTCTCAACTTGAGCTTTCTTGTCCTTCTTGAGATCTTCATTTCCATCATAAAATTCACATAACGTATCATATAAAGCTTTTCCACTTTTGTACTCGGCAAAGCGGTTGTAGATGTCTTGAGATATGCATAAGGTTAAAGCCCTGATAGCTTTCTGATCATGATCGATTAACTTGAGATCTTTTTCAGTAAAGGTTGATGAATCGGTGTTTGGAGAACTTGACCAACACTAATAGTTGGAGTATGTGGACCATTTATTATTGACTCCCATTGATTGTGGTTTGTGTTGTAGAAGAAAGCCTTTAAACACCTTTTCCACTCCAGAAAGTTATCACAATTTATAAGCCTTGGTGGCCTATCTGGTGCAACACCCTCCAAGTTAGCGATGGTGATATTGGCTGAGGTCATCCTTAATTGCAGTTAGGAATCTGCAGATTCGCTAGTACTTTCACTAGTAGATTCACTGGTAGATTCGCTGGGAATTTCGCTTGGCAGATGAGCAGTAGTTTCGCTAGAACAGTGCTTTAAGAAGCCTACTTTCACTGGTACTTTCACTGAAACTAGTAGAAATTTCGTTCTGATGATAATTTCGGCAACACTTTCGCTTGTTCTAGCAACAAAGTGAAGGGAACTTTCGTTCAAAGATAGGCAGTTTTGCTGGAAATCAAGAACAATCTCTAATGAATAAAAGAAGCTATAGTTTTGCTAGACTGTTGTAGTTTCGCTGGAAGAAACCCCCAGTTTTGCTGGATGCTTCTGTTCGACTTTATTTGCAATAAATCAACCTGAATTCACCCAAATCAACATGAATTGATGATTGGATGATTAGGCTATCTTCCTATGCCAAAAACAAATGTTTTCTAATAAATTTTTAGTCTAACAACACACACTAGAAGATCTGAAGATAATGAAACAGTGTTCTTCTCGAAAACCCTTCAAAACCCTCAACAAATCAAGAGCATTAAGGCTCTGATACCATATTGTTGGTCCAACAAGATCGAAAATCAGTGCAAATGATGAATAACACTCTATAATCCCACTGTAATGTGACTCAAGCAACAATTTAAACAATAGTTTTCAAATTTATAACAAAGATATCCAAAATCATAATCATAAGAACAAACAAAGCTCAAAGATGAATAACAAAGTGATTTCCAGCAAAAAAGGTGAATAAGAACAGAATTGCAAAGAAGAATCTTCATATTAGGGTTGTGCAAAAACTTGCATATGAGTTTGATCATTACAATATATAGACAGTTTCTAGTTTCACTGGACAGCGAAACTACCCTGACCACAGCTTAGATTCACCTAGCTGCGAAACACAGTTTCGCCGGGTGACCTGAGTCAGCTGACTAAGAGCGAAATAATAGTTTCACTCGTAGTTTCGCTGGGTTAGAGAAACTATACTAAACACAAAATCAACTACACAAATTCATAGTAGAAATAAACTAATTTTAAACCTATTACATGCGTAACAAAAAGAACCTAACAACTATGGTGAGTCCAACCTACTCTTGATCTTCATCAAATTAACCCAAAATTCGACCTATTGGTGCGGTGGATGACCAGGAAAGTCTTCAAGGAATACCTCAGAAAAGTCACAAATGATAAGGAAATTTTCAAGCTTCTTATCCTTTGTTGGTTTCTCAGCAACAAGGGCTAGAATGGCAGTGTGGTCCTTACAACCATATTTTACGACCTTTATGAAAAAGATGATGGCTATGACTGTACCTTTATTTTCACCCTGGACAGACAAAACTTCACCACTAGGAAGTGGTAAACGGTCGATTTCCTTAAGGCAAACAATTTTAGTTTTTTTATTAGAAAACCAATCCATGCCAATAACCACATCGAGTTTGTAACCCGACAGTCTTAACTTACACCCCTTAAGAATGTGAGTTGTTTTGATCAACTTACCATATGATAGCTCTATGGTATACCTTGTCTCCAATACTTTCAGGGTCACTTATAAGAGTTTACTAAAGTTCTTGATATAAAGCTCTTTTTTAGCACTAGTATTAAATACATAGAAGTAAACTAGTCTCTCAGAGGAAACTTACAAGTGATAATATTCTGGTCGTTCCCACTTCGCCTGACCCAATCATGAAAGCACATCCCTTAGCACCATTACGATTGTTGTTAGTGTTATTTCTTTCATTATTATTGTTTTTAATTGCTATTGCCATTCTACTTCAACTATGGGTAGTTTCTCTTAAAATGCCCTTCCTTCTCACATTCGAAACAACCACTAGGTGCTCTTATTTCTTGTTGTTCTTGTTCTTGTCGTTTGGCTAGGAGTTCACCTTTTGTAATCTTTGGTTGCATGACCCACCATGCCACACCATTGGCAATGGAATCGATCACACTGGTCGTAATCATAGAAGTTGAACTTGTTGCACTTCAGGTACTTTCTAGCATAGTTACACGTATTCTAATTGTTCTGGGTGGTTTGGGGTGTAGTTGCTTGAAGGATCAAACTTTCGAGTTTGTTTCTACTAAGGTGGGTTTGAAGTGGAATATTTACCTTAGGCATTTCCCCACTTCAATTTATTATAAGAAGTATTGGTTATTGTTCCATGCTTGGGTAGAATACCTAGCGTGACACCTGATCAGTAAGTTTATGGGCCAACCAAATATTTTGCTGAATAGTTTGGGATTACCTACAATATTTTATCCTTAAATCTGAGAGCCCAGTCCTTCAATATACTTCTCTATCTACTTCTAAGCTTGAGTTACCACTTTTGGACATAAAGTAGCGAACACGTGTGAATGAGTTATATACTTCTCAAGTTCGATCCAACCATCTTCAAATTCCAAACATTCCCTTTTATTTTCTGGACTGTACTCCTTAGGAACTACACTTGTCTTAATAGGGACTTAATATAATCCCAAGGTAGGTTGTTTGTTGCTTCTAGACTCAAGGTTTGTACTATAATTCAAGAAAAAATAGATCCCCTATCATCATCATGCTCTTTAGGATGTTCCTTGGGGTCCTCCTCATCCTCATTCTATGGAGCATTAGCAGCTGTAGGACCAGTGTAGGGGAGTAATGAAACATTTCACAAGGTTGGAGAGAAACAAACAAGAACGCTTAACAGATCAAATAGTGAACCGGCTTATGAAACAATAAATAAAAGTAAAGAAAACAATTAGAACACAAGTATTTGGTTTTCAAGAACGATGTATATTGCTCTCAAGTGTTTTAAAATTGTTACAACTAGTTCTAAGGACTAGTACCTGAGATACTTTATACTACATCCTACAGCCGACCATACTTTGAAGGCCAGCTAGAACACAAATCTAGACAATAAGATTAATGTAAAGTGAAAAGGTAGATTGCCTTTTCACTAGTGACTGTGACATGCCATAACTCACATCCTTATCTATTACAAAAAGGATAAAAGTACAAAGTAGAAAGTTACAGAATTTAAGGCCTTAATCGATGGTTAACAAAAGCATGGAGGTATCACCTACTTGTGTTAAACAAGTTAAAATCCTTCCCTAAGTCATCTTCAAAGATGGCAGTGGAAAGTTATTTAGCTTTTGTCAAAAGCATGTCAGAGAAAGGATGTTTTCTTTATCTTTAGAAGAAATCAGTCTCTTGGCTTTGAAAGACTTATCTTGAAGCTTCAGAAGACTTCTTAGTGCTTTTTTTAAATCTTCTAAAGTAACTTTCTTTTTACTTAAGTGTGCATGTTAAGAGCACATTGGTTGCACCAGCCTCTAAGTTAACTCATACAAACTCCCCATAGGCTGATGCTACCTAAACTTGAGAATAACTTTGAGTCTTGTTCTTCATCTATTGACAATCCTCATTAGAATCAAGACCATTCCCTTCTTTATCAGGTGATCCATATTCATCAGACTCTCAAAGTATCTTCTCATGTCAAAGATATCATACAGAGGAAGATCAATCATGTTTTTCTAGAAGTATACATCATGACCCCCTTAATCTCTAGTGACATACCATTTGTATGGGTTTCTAGAAAAAGCACAAGATAAGATAGGTCTCTTAGCAGCAAGAGGCTCTACTTGAAGTGTAATTGGTTGAGCAGCCCCTTCTTGATAACCCTTAGGATGTTTTGACCCATCTTGAGGTGCAGGGATGGATGCCTTGGACTTCTTCTTCTTCTTATTCTTCTTGTCCCTTCTTATGGCCATCTGCTTCCTCTTTATATATGTTAACTGAGAAGGTTGGCCTTGAGTTCCAGATGTTCCTTCTTTATCCTTCTCAGTTAGGTCCTTTTCCTTCACATGTTTAGAAGGAGAAGGTTCAGGACCCTACTTTGGATCAGAAGATGAAGCTGGCTGAGTGCAGCCTGACTTGGTGGAGAATGCAAGTCTACGAGCTCACCCTTCTTAATCTTATGCTTGATCACTCTAATATGCTCATTCTAGAGAACCCATATAGCTTCAAGTAGCTCACCATCTTCAATCGGTTAGTAGGCTTCTTCTTATTGACTCGGATGGTGGCTCTTGACTTAGCAGCCTCTTCCCTCATCTTCCTCTTAAAAACTTTCTTTTCTTTTAAGACTTCTTGCTTTAGCTGCTTAAGGTACTCAAATTCAGTGTACTCATATGACAAGGGAATTTGATCTGCTACTTGATAGAGACCTGTGGCACTCAGGTAGGTTATCATGTTTTGTCTATCATGTTCACTACCTAGATGAGTTTTTTTAACAGCCACAACCTCTACTTAGGGGAACTAGAGAGAGGACAAGGGCTTTGTAAAGTCTTCTTCTTTTCCTTTCTTCCTAAATCTTGAGTAGCAACTCTGCAGCCTCAGTCTCCTTCCTTTCTTTTGACACTTTGGTGTCAGCTAGTTCATTTAGCTCATCCAAGGGAAGAGAGATGATTTCATCAATGTTGTAGTTCCTAGACCTCAGATAATTCAATCTGACAAACTTTAACACATACTCTTGAGTGTTTGGCCTTGGGGTAGCCCTGATTGCAGCTTGCATGAAGCTAGGGGTCTCACTTGTTCTCTCTCCCAGTTCCTGCATCTTCCTTTCCCTTTTCTTCTCCTTAATCTCCTCAGGCCCACATCAATATGGATGCCCTGATTCAAAGCTTTTTTAAGGAGGGAATGTCTACACCATCCTACCCTGCTGACAACCCAATAGTTGGATGGAGGTATGATGCTGATAGAAGAGCCTTGGTACTCTCTAGATCTTGGGGTAATAAGAAGTATTCAATTTTCCAACCGTGAGATACTATGAGAGTTTTCCTCTGGTTGACATACCATTTACCAACCCAAGTAATAACAGCCAAGCTGATATGTTGGCTGAGAGGATTTAGTTAAGGGTGCCTGAAGAGTTGAATAGAAGAATTAAGCTATATAGACAAAGGATAGCTAGAAAAACTATTGGTCAACTAGATATTGAGGTAGACCCTAAGATTAGCTTCGAATGGGAAACCTTAGTTGAAGGTCCAGTTTTCCCCTGTGAACGTTGATATTGGAACTGCTTCAGCACCCAGTACCCTCAGTGAGACACCAGCTGGTGAAGGTGTCTCACAGCCACTCCGTAGCTACAACTCAAGTGCTGAACCAAGTGATAAAGGCCAAAGCCCTCTCCATCCTGAGTCAGACAGGCTAATGACTGACAAAGGGAAGAAGATCATGACCTCTAAGAAGATTAAGGAGGAGAAAAAGGAGAGATAGAGGAAGGCAAGGGGAGAGAGAACAAGTGAGACCCCCCAACATCATGCAAGCTGCAATCAGGGCTGCCCCCAGGCTAAACACTCAAGAGTATGAGTTCAGGGCAGCCAGATTGAGTTAACTAGGTTCTAGGATCTACAACATTGATGAAATCATCTCTCTTGCCTTAGATGAGCTAAATGAACTAGCTGACACTAAAGTGCCATAAGAGAGGAAGGAGGCTGAGGCTGCAGAGTTACTCCTCAAGATTAAGAAAGAAATGAAGTGAAAAGGACTTTACTAAGCTTGTGTCCTCTCTCCAGTTCAACAAAGCCTGAAGTAGAGGTTGTCACTGTTGAACAAGAAACTTAATATACCTAAGTGCCTAAGTGTAGGTAGGGAACAAGATAGACAAAACATGATAACCTACCTAAGTGCCACAGGTCTCTATCATGAAACATATCAACTTCCCTTGTCATATGAGTACATTGAATTTGAGTACCTCAAGCAGGTAGAGAAAGAAGTCTTAAAAGAAAAGAAAGCTGCTAAGAGGAAGATAAGGGAGCAGGCTTCTAAGTCAAGAGCCACCATCAGAGCCAATCAAATAAGTCTGGTGACAGAAAAAAGATGGTGAAATTCCTGAAGCTGTATGGGTTCTCCGGAAGGAGACTTGGTACAGTGTCTCTATCCACTATGTATAAGCACACTAGAGTGATCAAGAAGAAGATTAAGAAGGGTGAGCTGGTAGACATGCATTCTCTAACAAGTCAGGCTGCACTTGAAGCTAAGGTCAAGGTCGAACCCCAAGAGATAACAAAACCTAGACATGGTGCTGCATCTCAGCCAGCTTCATCTTCTAACCCACAACAGGATCCTGAACCTTATCCTTCTAAACATGTGAAGGAAAAAGGACCCAACTCAGAAGGATAAAGAAGGAACATCTAGTACTTAAGACCAACCTTCTCAGGCAAGTATAGAGAGAGGAAAAGAATGACATAAGAAGGGACAAGAAGAAGAAGAAGAAGTCCAAGGCATCCACCTCTGCACCTCAGGATGGGTCAGAACGTCCTGAGGGTGATCAAGAAGAGGCTGCTCAATCAACTCCACTTCAAGTAGAGCCTTTTGCTACTGAGATGCCTATCGTATCTTGGGATTTTGTTACAATCCCAGATAAATGGTATGTCACTAGAGATCAAGGGGGTCAAGATGTATACTTCTGGAAAAACATGCTTGACCTTCCTCTGCGTGATCTCTTTGACATGAGAGGATACTTTAAGAGTATGAGGAATGTGAACAAACTGATAAACGAGGGAATGGTTTTGATTCTGATGAGTACTATCAAACGATGAAGATCAAGACTTTAAGTTATTCTCATGTTTTGATAGCATCAGCCTAGGGGGAGTTTGTAAAAGTTAACTTAGAGGTTGATAAAACCAAAGAGTTCTCAGTATGCACATTAAAGTACCAAGCAAGTTACTTTGGAAGATTTGACAAAAGCACTAAGAAATTCTCTAAGCGTCAAATCTTCTAAAGCTAAAACACCATTTCTTCTAAAACCAAAGATGATGTCTTCCAAAGCTTCAAGACAAAATCTTTCAAAGCAAAGAGACTGATATTCTTCTAAATACAGAAAAGACGTGCTTTCTTTAACATGCTTTTGATAAAAGTAGAACAACTTTCCAATTCCATCTCTAAAGACTCACCAACTTATACAAGTTGGTGATATCTCCATGTTTTTGGTAAACAATATATTAAGGTGTTAGAGTCTGTAACTTTCTACTTTGTACTTTTATCCTTTTTGTAATAGATAAGAATATGAGCTATGACATGTCATATTCACAAGTCAAAAGGCAATCTACCTTTTGATTTATATTAATTTTGTTGTCTAGATTAGTGTTGCAGGTGGCCTTCAAAGTATTATCGGTTGTAGGATGTAATATAAAGTATCTCAAGTACTAGTCCTCTGGACTAAGCCTTATAACAATTTTAAAACACTTAATAGCAATATACATCATTCTTGAAAACCATATGCTTATGTTCTCCTTGTGTTTTTTTCCTTTTGTTTATTGTTTCATAAGCTGGTTCCCTATTTGACCTATTAAGTGTTCTTGTTTGTTTCTTTCCAACCTTGTGAAATTGTTGCATTACTCCCTTGCATTGGTCTTGCAACAACTACAACCAATGCCTCTTCCTGCCTCATCCTCGTCATCCTTAACTCTGGTCTCTAGTGCATCTACCCGAGAAGCTAAACCCTCAAATGCTGAAGCCAAAAGATTATGGTACTTTTCAGACAAATCTAGACTACCCATAATTGTGTCCAAATGATGTGGAGATGCCAATATAGACTATCCATAATTGCCTCCATATGCTGTCGAGTTGTACTCTTACTCTCCAACATCCATGATTTCTCACCAATGGGATCGCGTATGTTGCGTATCTCATGATCTGTTTTTGCCATGAAACCGTTAAATGCTTATGCTGGTGGGTGTGGAAAAGGTTGTAGTTTTGATGTAGTGGCGTGAGTTTTGGGGGTGAGTGGGAGGGGTACGTGCTCCTCTCAAACATGATGTGCAATCAAGTCTAGAAACCACTCTATATCTGAAGTGTTAGCTAATTATGATGGCTTGCCGTACAATTAGGAGTCATCAGTATGCTCGAGCCAACACCTCTTCGGCTCAGGAGGTGAACAAGGAAGTGTGGGTGAAGATGGTGGTAGAGCATGCCTCTTTGTTTGCCACCATTTACAGGGTTCTATTACGAGGCATGTGTCGTAATCATTCTTCATATTGAATGACTACTCTAAGAATTTTAAATAAATGGTTTATTTATTTAATCATGAAAGAAAACTATAAATAAATGTTAAACCCAATCGTAAGCAATGCGTAAAACAAGGCGCTCAAGATAGAAATAATTGATGAGAAATAGTGTTAATCCAAATGAAATACTATTCCTTAATTGTGTTGCCGACCTGAGAAAACATGCTTAAAGTGTCAACATAATGATTGGCGAGTTCATATATTTAATAAACAAATAATGTGTTTGAAAATTTCCTAAGATAAAATAAACAAACTATATCAATCTATTGGTAGCCTATGTTCATGTTACTTAGCGTTTTAACACTAAAGCTGAATGTTTGAATCTTATTTGTCTTCCACCATAATGATCATAAATGATGGCTAAGAGTTAGGTCAATATTACACCCGTTTAACCTCTAGTCAAGTTATTGCAAATAACATTAGTGGGGTTTGTCATACTCAATAGTACTACTCAAGATCACCTTGCAAGATTATAATTAACTATTCAATATGCAAATACTTTTCATGATATGTTTGAGCTGAAATGAATAGGTGATATAATAGTAATACTAAAAAAATTATTTTGCATGTTTGTAGCCTAGAAGGGGAAGTACAGAAAAATGGAGTTGTGAAAAGTCACCTTAGATTGCTTATAAGATAAAAAAATGTAGATACGGGGTCACTAAATGTTACCTATCAAACATAGATCTATGAGTGCGTGTTCATATTGATCTAATAAAACCCATTGATCCAAACAACTCATAATGTTAGTGTGTTTAAGAAAAATATAATTTTGGCCAAAGTTGAATTTTGTTGGTCAAAGTTAAGTAATTTGTGACTTATATACTGAATTATTGTTCATTTATGCTCATAATACACATAATATGCTCATATAGCTTATCATAGTCCACGTAAGATTACAAATCGGGTTTCTATTTTAGGAAACTTTCATTTTTAGAAAAATTCAATTTCAATTACATATGTGTAATCAAAAACCTAAAACTAATTAACATATAATACATGCATTACAATCCCACATAACTCATCAAGTTCCCTAACATGGCAAATAAAGTCATTATGAATAAAGTTTGCATTTTAGTAAGTAAGCCTCGGATTTGATTCAAAAGTAGGATGTTCAACAAAAACTATCCATACAATCATTATAAAATAACATATAAGAATAATCAATGTTCAACACGAGATAATTGCTTGATAATATACAAGTTTGGATGAAATAGGGTTTTGTATGAACACTAAGTAAAACATGATGAAATAATCCAAAAACTTACTTGAACTCACAAGAAATCAATTATTAATGCCTCCTTGAGGTTTGAAACTTCAAACTTCATAAGTAATTGCAAGAAAAGATATCAAACAAGGGGTGTGTGTATGTGTGGGAGTCAAATGAACAAAAAGGGAGGGTGTGGGTAATGGTTGCACGCGAGAATGGGGTTATGGGGTGATTAGGGTTTGTTTTATATCTTCTTTTTTAATAAAATTACCTCACTAAAAGTTGAATGTAAAATGGTTCGGTGAATCTGCGGGCTTGTTGTACTAAACCAAATTGCTATAACTTTAAAGTTAGTTTATTTTATCTCTAAGTAAAGAAAATAATATCTAACTATGGTTTATAGAATTTTTTTTACAACTTATTCATAAAAACTATGAACGTCTAACAACACGTAAATATTTTGAATTACACAACTCCCGTAGCAAATTTAACCATCTAAGCACGAAATCACATAACATATACTTCCATGTATATTATATTTGTCTCAAGATTATTTTGATAAATCACCAACATACAGGGGCAAGTCTCGTGTGTAGTCCAATAATTCTCCGAATTAGAATTACGTGAATGTTTCTACAATAACCGACTAACATAATTAAACCTAAATAAGTGAAATGCATGCATGGAAGATTAAATATTGATGTTCAGTATTGATCAAAAAATAAACTGAAAATGTTGTGTGTCACAATATCCCTTTTCTATATTAGTCCTTGAGATTTTAAGAACAAACAAATAAAGAAAGAAAGTAGAATATAATTTTCATAAGTTTGGTATCAAGGCACATAAAAATAGTATGTTTTCTTTAAAATACAAAGTCCATGGTTGATATTAAAACACCAAAGCGGGTTTGTGAATCGGGTTTATCGTATTATTAGAAAAAGTAACCCCAAACCTTTACAAAAGGGCTCCTGATTAATGCCCATAATTAGAGACTAAGGAAGGTGTTAGCCGGTTACAACTCAAAATTAACATCTAAGAAAAAGAAATTTATCAGTAACATAAAACACCAGTTGATGGTGACTAGATCCCTACACATAAGTTGAGATTATGGATGGTGTTGGCCTAATACAGACTTATCATCACCGGAGTCAACCAATCAACCTTTTTCATTTTATTGCCATCGCCCTCTACCGCTACCACCAGCATCAATGACCTTAGCTTCGCCATCAACTCCTCTCAGTAGGATGATCAGAAGGGTAGCCACCGTCTGAAAGAAGAGAGGAGATGGTGGCAATTTGGTGATATGTTGATACTGTTATTATAGAGAAACCGCTATTGGTGCACCTACTTCGCCTCTTTCTCTTCTACTGATTAGATGGTATCGACTTTAACTAACATTTGTTTCTCTAATCTTTATCCACCTCTTTAGATTTGGATAAGAAATAGAATAATATAGGAAATAGGTGTCAATTTAAATGGTTGAACACATGTGGATATGATTTACAGAGATCACCCGGACATTGGTTTACCATACGTAATAGGGAATTGTACCTTAATGCCGCAAAAAGCTTATACGTTAAACAAGTATAACATTTACATACTTTGTTATTTTTTTCAAAAACATGCAGAAAAAACTAAGTATTTTTTTTATATTTAATACTTGCATAATATTGCTATATTTTGAAAAAAAAAGTGCCGAATTTATAAATAGATTACAAAAGTTGCGATTTAACTATGCTATTATGTAACACCCGGAAATTTACAAAAGAGAAGAAAAGAGAAGTATAAAGAAAGAAAAGTAAAATAACCCAAGTCAAAGGGGTTAAATTTGTGCAAGAGGCAAACTTTAATATTATTATGTTTAAAAAGGGGGGCATGGCCGCCCACTACCCTGCTCCACCAACTGCTTCGGTTCTTTTATAGAGAAGAAAAAGATGATCGGCTGAAAGGTGAGTTTTTCATGTGTTTTGCTCGGTTTCAATCATGTTGTCAGCTTTGGACCGAGTCTTATGTGCTCGTTTGTGTGTTTTTGGTGTGTTTAGGTGTTTGAACTCCAAGTGCTCTTGATTTTGAAGAAGTCTTAATCGAAAGCTGTCAAAGGTAAGTTCTAGATCCCTACTTTTCTATTTTAAATTTGTGTTTTTAAGGATGAAATGCACTCTATCATTTTACAAACTATAGTGTGTTGGGACCGTATATTTATCTTTGTTATACGTGTGAATGTTTTGACTAAGTGTGTAGTTGTATGCTTGTTTTAAGTGCTTAGTATGCTAGATTTGGGCTAAGAATACATTAGAATGTTAAATGGGGACTAAAATTGGTATAAACTAGAACTGGTTAACCGCCCATGAGCCCAACTGCCCATGCGCCCAACTGCCCATGCGCCTAAGTGTCCATGCATCCAACTGCCCATGCGCATGAAATTTCCCAAGCACCTAAGTGTTCCTGCACCTAACATAGCACCCATGCGCCTAACATAGTGCCCATGCGCCTGAAATTTGCCCATGCGCCCAACTGTTCATTCGCCTACATAGTTCTCATGCGGCTACATAGTGTTCATGCGCCTACACAGTGCTCATGCGCCTAAATTGACTTAAGATTTTTCTGCAATCTTGGGAAATAGAAATTTATGATTAAGCTCTAGAATGTTTTTGGGGGATTATGTTTGTTCATGTTATACATGTTTATGGTCTGTTATTGCTGTTCCTTATTACGTATTATTACGTGACTTTATGTGGTGCGTTAGTGCTTTTATACGTAAAGTATTATCGTAAAGAAGAGAAAGAGTTAAGATAATGAAAAGTGGAACATAATGAATGAATGGAAGTCTTGCAATCAATTTTAAAGAGGATCACAACTCATTGATGAGTTGTTAGCTCAACTGTGTGCGATGTAGCGTGCGATCTTGGCTAACCCATGAGGGTACACACCAGAGGGTCAGTCTTTGTGACTAATCGATACGTGTGAAACGGGATCCTGGTAGCTTAACCCCAAGACTAAGGTGGCTTCATGCCCAATGATGGGGCATAGCTTATGGTCAGGATCTAGATAGAAGTGAAAGTTAATGAAAAAGTGAGAAACGAACGAATATGTGCGATAATGAAAGATAACAATGATATTCCCTTGATGTATGTATGATGAATGACCATGTACGAAAGTAAAGAAAGTGTTTCAAATAAAAGGAAAGTATTTTATTTATAAAACTATGACTCACTCAGCAACATTGATTATTTTTATGAATATTCAGTTGGTAGGTAACTTGCTATTGAGGATGCCACGAGGGTGAAGCTACTTCGCGGGCAAAGACTGACATCCATTTCATGCATTATGATGTTGTTGTTTTCTAATGTAACTGAATATTGTTTTGTAACTCTTGTAAAACAATGATGTATTATTTGCCAACATCAATTATTAATGGATGAATGGTTTTTGATAAATTAATCCGCTGTAATGTTTTTATGAAATTTATTGTGTTTTATTGTAAATAAGGCTGTGATTAACCAACCGTGAGGTTCCCAGGAACGGGGCCTTGCAAGTTGGTATCAGAGCCAAAGATTAACAGAAATTGGTAAATTATTTGAAAACCTAAACTTAAATTGAAAATTGAACCAAATGGAAGGATGCCAGCCCAACTAGCTACCTACCATCAG
>BJCN01010976.1:1231-11525 GCA_018326445.1 Flaveria brownii | reverse complement strand
TCACACACACACATACATACAGTCACACAAATACACACACACATACACACATACACATACATATACATTCACACATTCAGACACACATACACACACATACACACACATACACACACATACACACACACATATACATACACACACACACAAACACATACACATACACACATACGCACACATACACAAACACATACACACACACGCACATACACACACACAGACACACACACACACATACACATAGACACACACACATAAACATACATACACACACAAACACATACACAGACAATAACACACACACATACACACATATACACACATATATACACACATACATACACATGTACACATATATATACACACATACACACACATACACATATACATACACACATACATACACACACACATACATACACATATACATACACACACACATACATACACACATACACACATACACACACATATACACACACACAAATACACACAGACACATATATACACATACATACACACACACATACATACACATACACACACATACACACATACACACAAACATACACACACACTAATCCACACACACGTGCATACACGCACATACACATACACATACACACACACATACACATACACACATACACACACACATACATACACACATACACACATACATGTAGGGGTTGGTCCTAGAGGCTTGGGAAATCAAATCAAGATAAAAATGAAGTTCAGAAGCCAAGTTACCGCGTGACAATTAGGTTCTCACGCGATAACACTTGTCATGCGAGAACATAGGACTCACGTGAGAACTCTTTTGTAGTATAAATAGAGTTTATTGTTATGTATTTGGTTAAGCTTTTTCATTTCCTGAATTTATACTCAAAAGTTATCATCACTGAATTAAGAGTGCAATAGAAAGAAGAAGTTATTTATTTTGTGTTTCAATCCTTCTATACTTATACTTCTTGTCCATATTTGTTTAAATTCCGCATTCGCAAATATGAGATCGATCTGATTATTGTAGATCCTTACAATTGGTATCAAAGCAAGGTTTGCTCTAGATTGATTGACTGAAACTTGAAAAGGAGTTTTTGAAGAGTTCGAGAGTTTGTTTTCATCACAAATTGGAGTATTTCAGCTTGATTCCTGTCACACTTGATCTTTTGAACATTATGGAGCTATTAGACATGATTTTCATCATTGTGGTGATTGTTGGAGATTAAAGTTGATTATTTGAATCAACTAAAGACCATTAGAATCATATTTGAACCTAAAAAACTAATTATACACTTGATTAATCTAATTTTAATCAATTAGATGAAAAATTAGAGGTGAAATAGTCAGAATCACAAAGGAAACATCCAAGCAAAAACTTACTGTTATTCTGTGAAAACAAGGATTTCACGTGAAAATTGAAATCTGTTACAAAAGTTTGTTGCAAAAGGTACCTTCTCGTGAGAGAACTTGTACTTCTTGCAATATTCAGTTACTAAACTTACCGTGTGAAAACTTGAAGAAGTTTCGCACGAGAAATTAAGGAACTCGCGTGATAACTTTAAGTGTCAAGTTTCTCTGAAGTTTTGATTTTTGACTGAGGAATATGGCCAATCTTAAGCATATTATGGCTACTTTGAATCTCGATAATAGATTGGCACAAGCCCAAGCCACCGAGTGAAGAAGACTATCCTGACCGGGCGTTTAGGTTTGAGAACCATGTCATTTATATTGAACCCCAGATGATGCGATCTATCAAACAAGGTCCATATATTTCGGTATACAAAAATGACAAGGGTGAATTGGTTCCCAAACCTAAACATCTATGGGATGAAGAGGATATGAAAAAGAAAAAGCTTGACGACAAAGCCTATGCTGCTATCAGTATGGCGTTGACCACTGAGATAACACAAAAGTTCAAAAATTACACCAAGGCTAAAGACTTATGGGATGCCATGGAAGAACAGATAACAAGGAATAAAGACATGAGAGAAAGTCAAAAAGATATGTTAAATCAAGAGTTTAACCTATTCAATTATGTACCGGGAGAGACCTTGGAAGCACAAATGTCTATATTTGTGAAACTCATAATGGAGATGAAGAGTGCTGAGATCATTCTGGAAAATATTGCTGTGAACAAGAAGTTGTTAAACTCACTTCCATATAGCTGGAATAACAACTGCACTACGATTAAAAGAACCAAAGATCTATTCACCTTATCTCTCAGTGTTCTAATTTCTACCATTAAGTCCTATGACATGGATGACAAACAAAGGGCTGCAAATTACATTTACACAATGGGAGCTGAGGCATCTGTTTTATATGCTAAAATGGCAAGTAATCCAAATTACCATGTCAGCTACTCCCAGTTGTGTCAGCAACAGCAACAAGCAACAGCTAGTCATTCATCTGTCAAAGAACATGCATTACCCCAAGCTCAATCATTTATATCTTCTCATGCTCAAAGTCCATCATCTCCATCTATACAACAAGATTTTGTTGTTAACTCACAACCCAACAAACAGACTATTCAGATTGAAGAAGAGCATCTTGCTTTATTTACATCATTCATGAACAGTTATGAAGCTTTCTCTGCCGGGAGACTAAATACACCTAACATCATGGTTGATGATCTTCCATAAGTAAACCTTGATGATGTTGAAGAAAATGACATTAAATATCAGATGGCCTGGTGGTGTATCGTGCTAAAGACTTTGCACGTAGAACTGGGAGGAAAATGTTCAGATTGAACAATACTAGCAAGATAGGGTTTGACAAGTCAAGTTTGAGATGCTATAACTGTGACAAACCCGGTCATTTTGCTAGAGCATGCACTGAAGGAAGAACTGCTCAATCTGATACTAACAAGAAGATGGTGACTGTTGAAGTAGAGACAAAATTTGATCAAGCTGGCACACAAAGGAAGAAAGCCTTGGTATCATAGACTAATGAATAATATGATTGGTCAGATCAATTAGAGATTCCTGATATCAAGCTTTCCATAGCTTTGTTGGCTGAGATCAAAACTGTAGAGGATAATGATAATGAAAATCTACTTGCTGAGTTTATGTCAACTGATCCTAGTTGAACAGTGTTTTTAGTAAAGAAGAATGTGTTAAGGATCAGATTGTGAAGGAACTTGAAAAGGAAAAGGTGGAAGAAGTGATTGGTGAAGCTGAAAATGTTTGTGATGAAAAGAAATGTGTTGGTATAGCTGTTGAGATCACTCTAGCTCATGTTGAACTCAAGGAAGAAGTGATTGTTGAGCTTACTCCAGTCCACATTATCATTCCAATTGCTAAAGAAGGAAATGATATAATTGTTGAGGTTACTCTAGCTTTTGCTCATGATTTAAAAGAAGATGTTGTTGAAACTACTCCAACAAATGTTGCAGAAAGACTTGTTCAAAAGGCCTTCATGGTGAAGGTAGTCCATGAAGAGACGAAGAGGAAATCTGACACTGATGAGGTATACATTTCTCTTTGTTCTAATGATTGCATTGAAAAGGTAAAAAGATATAGAGTTCATAACGAGCATCTGATCTTAGAAGTTGAGAAACTTAAATATCAAGCCCGTGAATATAAATCTAATGAGAAAATATATAAATAAAGATAGACGGTTTAAGCAAATAAATTTATCAATCCAAATTAGATCTATAAGATAAAGATTGTAACATAAATGATTTGACAAATCGTAACAATGAGCTATCTTTAGAAATAAATAAACTAAACAGTGAACTTTTGTCTGCTAAATTGAGTGTCGAGAAATTTGAATTATCTTTAAACATGGTTGAAGGTATCATCAAATCTAAAATGACACAAAGATTAATGGTGGTAAAGATGGAATTGGATACTTTAACATTGCACCACCAATTAATCATGACTATTTATCTTTGCCTTCATCAATTAACACTTGTGATGAAGAGACCTATGGCTTAGGTTTTCAACCAAAGACTGACTTAAAACCTTCAGTCAATGTGTCATTGACTGTTGATCCTATCATAACAACTACAATCAAAATTAATCATGTTAATTCTTTTATAGAAATGTAAAGAAGGAAGTGTTGATTAAAGAGTGGGATAGTGATGATGAATTAGTATTTGAGAAAAATAAAACTTGTATTAAAAATCATGCTTGTAATTCATCATCGAATATCAATAAAAGTTTTGAAGTTAACGATTGTTTAAAGTTATCAAACAAAGCACAGAAACTTAAATTAAAAATTGAATATAAGACCAAAGAAAAGAAAAGATTTACAACATCAGTATTTGACTTGAAAACTGATTTCAAGAACAGATTTGTTTCAAAAGGTAACATTGATAAGGAAGATTATATTTTTAAGAAAACCAATGAAAGTTTCTTTAAAAATAAATCTCCTATTACTGCTAATACTATGAAACAAGATGTTTGTAGCACAGGTACAAAAGACACTGGTCCTATTCCAGTACTTTCAAGTCATAAAGACAAAGGTCAAACAAAAGCCTTGTTAGCAACTAAAGAGACTCATTCTCTTAGGAAAAATTCAAAATAACAAGGAAAACGAGAGACTGTGAAGGAATCTTTTGGCCAAAAACATACTTAAGCCAGATTCAATGATAACTATGGAAGTTATTATCAACAGTTCGAGGAAACAACTCGAGTGCAAATTATGTATCAAACTATGTGTGATTATGTATGTGGAAAGCCTAATCAAATGGCTAAGAATTGTCATCATCAAACATTAACAAGTAAAACAAAGGTTTCATGATTCTATTGCTAATAATAGAAAACAATTCTTTCTTAATGCAAACTTTATAAGAAATTTGAATCAGCAACAAGAAACCTTTATAACTTTGCAAAAAGAAACTACTAACAAGAAACCTTTATCTGTTAATGATGACAATCAATTACTCCACAAAGTATAGTTAGAAATTAGTTTCATTTCTGGTCAAACCAATTCCAAAATGGAAAATAAAAGTAAAGGAACCAGAACATGATATTGTTGAAGATTATATCTTTAATGATAAAAGAGACATGATACTGAAATTTGTATCATATTTGGATGAAAATGTTATACTTAAGTCAACTATGGCTTGGGTTCCTAAAACTGAATGAATCTTTCATTTGTGCAGGAACATTCAAGACCTAACATCAACAGTGTTTGGCATATTGACTGTGGATGTTCAAGGCACATGACTGGTAATATATCTTTGTTGAACAATATCAAACCATATAACGGAGGATATGTTATTTTTGCTGGAGACAAAGAAGGTAAAATTACAAAGAAAGGTAAGTGTCAAATGGTCTATTAAGTTTTGAAGATGTCAACTTTGTAGAGGAACTAAAACATAATTTGTTGAGTGTCTTAAATTTGTGACAAACAATATTCCACCCATTTCACTGATGAAGAATGTCTAATTCTAAAACCTGGATTTGTAATACTTGATGAGTGGATTTTATTGAGAACTCAGAGAGACAAAGACACATACTTACTTGACATGAATGGATCTCATTCATTCGTAACCGCGTCATGTCTGCTGTCTAAAGCCTCAGAGAGTGATTCATTGTTATGGCATCATCATCTTGGCCATGTAAACATTAAAAACATGAACATGTTGGTTAGAGGTAATCATGTTATTGGTCTACCTTTGAAAGAATTTCAATTAGTTGAAGATTGTTAACCATGTTCAAAAGGCAAACAACATAAATTATCTTATAAACCAGTTGCTCATACAAAAATAGACTCTATCTTATAACTCCTACACATGGATTTGTTTGGTCCAGTGAATGTGTTGAGTTTAAGGCGTCGTGCATATTGTTTAGTCCTTACTGATGAATTTTCTAGATTTACTTGGGTTTTCTTTTTAGCAACCAAAGATGAGACACCTTATTTGCTGATAAGTTCCTAACTCTAGTGGAGAATCAGACTGAAAAAACTATCAAATGCGTTTGAAGTGATAATGGCACTGAGTTCTGTAACCAGATATTGAATGAATTCTGTGATTTAAAGGGGATAGCAAGGCAAATCAGTTCAGCAGGAACTCCATAACAAAATGGAGTTGCTAAAAGGTGAAACAAAATGCTAATTGAATCTGCCATAACCATGTTATCAACAGCCAAATTACCTTCATTCTTTTGGGCTAAAGCTGTTAACACTGCTTGTTATGTTCATAGTCATGTTTTAATCAATAAACAACGAAATATGACTCCATATGAAATCTTTTTCAAACATAAACTTAAAGTCAAATATTTCAAAACATTTGGATGTTGTTGTACTCTATTAAACACATCTGATTCAAAATCTAAGTTTGATGAAAAAACTGATAAATGTTATTTTGTTGGTTATTCAGCCAATAAATTTGCATATAGGGTTTATAATGAAAGATCTAAACAAATCATTGAGTCATTTAATATTGTTTGGCTCAGTCTAATAAAACTGATGCTGGTTCAGCACCTTCATGGGTTTATGATTATGGTTCATTATTTGGAACATTTGATCATTCGTCTGTTGTATCTATAGCTTCTACTCCTCTGACCACATCTATTCAGGATTTGTTTGCTGATGAAGTTAGACCCAATTCAGCTTAAGCACAAGGAATATCTTCAGACATACTTGCTTCTATACCAAGCATAACTGATTCACAGGTTTCTAAATCTGATGTTATTCAGTCTGATCATGTTGTTGAGCAAGATCTATAAGTGTCTGATCAGAGTTGTTCTTCTACACAAGGTGATCACATTGATGTTATACAAGTTCCATTTGATGAATTATCTATTAACAATGATTGTCATCAAGAGGAAGATATCGTATATCACCCTGAAGGAGGAAACACTATTGAAGAACCAGTGGGTCATATGTCTAACCTAGATGAAGTTATATCTGAAGATGTTATTCCTCAACTGAGAATTCATAAAGATCATCCAACTAAAGCCATTATTGGTCCATTTTCACAAGGCGTTCAGACTCAAAGTCATTCTGGAGCAATCAATACATGTTTATACTCTTGTTTTATTTCACAAATAGTGCCAAAGAATGTTGAAATGGCATTGAAAGAAAATAGTTAGGTAGAAGCAATGCAAGACGAGTTGATGCAATTCAAGAAGCTTAATGTTTGGCATCTGTGTGAACTACCATAGGATAAGTTGCCAATCAGAACAAAATGGATATTTAAGAATAAAACGGATGAGAAAGATGTGATTGTTTGCAACAAGGCCAGACTTGTTGTACAAGGATTTTATCAAGTTGAAGGGCTTGACTATGATGAAGAATATGCTCCAGCTGCAAGACTTGAAGCTATACGGATATTTCTGGCTTTTGCTTCATACAAGAACTTCAAGGTTTATCAGATGATTGTCAAAACTGCCTTTTTGTATGGTGAAATGAAAGAAGAAACCTAAGTATGCCAACCATTAGGTTTTGAAGATCTAGATCATCCTGACTATGTCTACAAGTTAGACAAAGCATTTTATGGCTTACATCAAGCACCCCGTGCTTGGTATGCTACTCTTACTGAACATTTGCTGGGAAATGGTTATATAATAGGTGATATTGATCAAACATTATTCATAAGGAAGACTAGTGATGATCTAATTTTTGTTCAAGTCTATGTCAATGATATTATCTTTGGATCTACAAACGATGTTATGTGCAAGGAATTTGAAGCGGTAATGATTAAGAAATTTGAGATGAGCTCACTTGGAGAAATATCATTCTTGTTAGGCATCCAAGTTAAACAGGATGATAAAGGAATCTTGATTCATGAAGAAAAGTATATTCATACTATACTTGATAAATATAAGTTTCAAGACTCCAAGATTGCTCCTACTCCTATGTCTTCTCGTCCCACTTTAACTCCAGATCCCACAGAAGAAGATGTTGATCAACACATGTATCGATCAATGATCGGCTCTCTGATGTATCTTACTGCAAGCAGACCGGACATGATGTTTCCTATTTGTTAGTATGCGCGTTATCAAAGTAATCCAAAGGAATCTCACATGAAAGCTGTAAAGTGGATTTTCAAGTATCTGAAGGGTCAACAAACACTTGGTCTTTGGTATCCTAAAAACTTCAACTTCAATTTATTTTCCTATACTGACAGTAATTATGCAGTACGTAAATTGAATAGAAAATCAACTACTAGTGGATGTCAATTTCTTGGAAATAGGTTGATTTCATGGCAATACAAGAAGCAACAAACAGTGTCCACTTCCACTGCAGAGGCTGAATATGTGGCTACATCAAGTTGTTGTTCACAAATTGTTTGATTCAATAACAATTACTTGATTATGGCCTTAAATTTTATGATATTAAAATTCTGTGTGATAATACTGTAATGTTAAACATAGTGAAGAATCCAATTCAACACTCAAAGACAAAACACATCGACATCTGAATGCATTTTATCCGTGACTATTTTGAAAGAAAGCTTATCCATTTAGAATCAGTTTCCTCAGATAACAAAATTGCCGATTTGTTTACTAAAGCGTTTGATCATTCCAGATTTGACTTTCTTGTTCAGTCATTAGGAATGATTAACTTTGGTTAACTATTATGCTTACACTCTTTACAAAAAATATTTTGTCTTTTATTGGTTAAAATAGTAATTTTCATTAGAAAATCACAATTTTAGGGGGAGAAAATTCAAAAATGATACAAAAATAGTGTGTGTTTTTAGGGGGAGTAATTTTGAAAATGGAAAAAAAAGAAAAATTTAAAATGTGAGAAAATATAAATTTTTAAGTGTACATAGGAAATGATAGTACATTTCTTGATTTTGTATTGTTACATTCAAAGACATATAAAAAACTAACTTGGATTATGTTTGACATGTTGATAGGCTTGATGAACAAGGATGAAAAGCACTATGCTCTGTGATACATTGAAAATTAAATTCTCTATGACTAATGTGGGGAACTAATCAAGGTTTTATGAATATGCTGACTCCATGCTAAAACAGACTGAGAGTAACAATCTTGTCATACTCAAGCCAGTTGCTTTCTGATTCAGCATATATCAGATAATATATGTATATATAAGTATAAAGTCAAAAGATAAACAAGGTATTCAAAGGAAAAACAAAATACAAAAGAGAAAAATAAACAAAATGAGCAAAAAGATGCCAAAAAGGCCATCTAGGAATAAAAGATGCCAGTGAGCACGTTAATAAAAGATATGTCATAGACATACATACTATATGTTAATATTTTCATTTTTGAGAATGTTATGACACATGAGGTAAAATCAAAGGATGGGGCATGTACGACCGACTTGGCATGTAAGTTCTAAACGTCTTGCGAGGGCAAAACATAAGTCCGGCTGGCTGTTAATAAGTCCTACAACTTGTTAATATTCTGTGTTCATAAACGTTTCTCATGCTAGTTATGCTTAAATAGATATTATCTAAGTCAATAATGAACATCATAAAGCTGATCAGGAGTAAAAGGTTTAAGCCAAATTGGGGTGACTTGAAATCTCGATAGTGTTGTGAAGCTGGATAAGTTGCGAGATCTACTAAAAATCATATAACTTAGTCAAAACATGATAAAATCACAGCTCATGCGAAAAGGTTAACAAGCGAGAACTCAGACTTCTCGTGCGAGAAGTCTGTGCACCTATAAAAGCTACAGTAAATATTCGCAAAAGTTCAAACTGATTTCTCTTTCAAATTGATTTGTGTCGAAACTCTGTCAAAATCATTTCTAGTGTTCATTGTTGTCGCAAATAGGTGTCGTAGCGATTACAAAGGTATAATGACAATTATAGCTTCGTTTTTGAGTTGTTTGAACTGAGGTCGAATATTAAACGACTAATAAACACTTAAATAGAACCAATTAATAACAATAAACCTTAATAATGACTTAGACAAGACCTATGGTACATGTTTTGTTGATTAAAACACTTAAATTCGACAGATGAAAATTTTGAATTTTGCACAGTTGTAATATGCGAAAAGTATCTAGAAGATGAACTGGTGCAATAACTTTTGAAAAGTTCTCGCACTTTTTAAACTTGTCGCGCGAAGAAATTGAGTTTTGAATAAACTTAGTTTCATGTGAAAACCTTTACTTTCCGCAAGAGAAGTTTCATGCAAAAACCTTTATTTTTCGTACGAGAAGTTTAATGCGGAAACCTTTACTTTTCGCACGAGAAGTTTAAATTTAAAAATTTAGTTCTCGTGCGAGAACCAAATACTCTCCCGTGAAAGGTTCAAATTCTTGAAATCTTTTTCTAAGTGTCAAAAAAAAATTCTTACAAGTATAACTTTTGTTTTAAGTGTCTTATAACTTATATTCTTCTTCTATTATTTCAGATG
>BJCN01010875.1:0-10185 GCA_018326445.1 Flaveria brownii | reverse complement strand
GTCGGCTTCAAAGAAAATTTTCGGGTGTTACAGTTCATAGCCGTTCAACGTATACAATGTGTGGATTAATCAAATCAAATGATTAGAAATGTTCGAATAATCAATTCCAAACCTAATACATAGCTTAATTCGAGTTAAACAATCAATTAAACACCTAATCATAACCGAAATAGTCGAACAAAAACCGAAACTCATTCGGCACCTTAACGTACAAATCGAAGCTATATAACAGAGGGAAAAGGTGCCCTTCGACCCCTTTCAACTCTCTGTAAACTCAATTTCGTGAAATACTCACTCAATCGACAATTCCTAATCCCCCTGTTCTTCGCGAGCTAACCGAGACAAACCCGAGCATAAATATTACAATCCGATCGTAAACAAGTAAGTTTGATACATCATTATGCTCGATTACACTTAGGGATCAAAATCCCTAAAGTTAATCGGGTTGAAAAACTCTTGAATCGGCGTTCAATTTGAATCAAATTGAAACTAGGGTTCTTGAGAATTGGGGATTCTTTGAAACTGTGCTTTTAAGAATTAAAACTCATTATCTACCACGGCCACGACCCTGTTCACTGGTTACTTACTCACATACTAAGCTTGAGGTCCCAGGTTCGAACCCGGACTCGAACCCGGGCACCCTCAACCTATCTTTTTGGCTTTTTCAGCTTTTAATAAATTATATAAAATTCCCGAAAATTTTTAAAATCAATTTTGTAAACTCTATTTATTTTTGAAGTCACTTAATCAATTTCTGTAAATTTATTTCTTTTAATATTTTAATATTTTTTTAAAACAAAGGTTATATTTAGTTTATTTTTATAGAAATAGACTTTCAATAATGATTTAAATCACTAAAGTTATTTTTGGTTCAAACATTACCTTTAATTATTGTTTAAAATCATCATTATTACAAATAAATATAAATATGTATTTACACTTTATATTTAAGCTTTGTCAAATATTACAAATGATTTAAAATTCATTTCTTATGATAAACCACAATTGGTATAATTCTTTTCATTAAAATAAAAGTGTTTTCATTATTAGCTTTTATTTATCAAAAATCCCAATTTTCCCCTTGAGACCCTAGATCATGTTTAAACGTTAATTATAAAAATTAAACTTGTAATATATACGTTTAGGTGCCTTGTAAAGGAATACGTTGGAATATCGTTTAAATCTTATTATCATTCTATATACATACATCAAGTGAGTTTTTTCCATACCCCTTTTTATATATACTCACACTTTGGGGTGAAACAATTTTGAACCTTGTAAACATTTGGCAAATTCATTTTATTTGTCGTGGTTAGTTGAACTTTGGTAATTACCATGTTATGACTAGTATATGTACAATCATTAACTATTGCTAGTCTGGCGACGTCATAGATCTATGGGTCTGACAAGCCTATTTGGTGGCCCTAGTGACGTATTCTTGAGCACTATGGAAACCAAGTACACTTAGTTAATCATATAATCTTGTAATCTTGTAATCTTGTAAACTGTCAAGGTATGATTGTTACATTTGTTTATACATCCCCAATTACTTTATTCAATAACTTACGACTTGAATTGCCAACTTTTATATATTTATGTATGAAACTATGTAAAGCTCACCAACTTTATGTTGACCCTTTATTTTTAGCATGTTTCAGGACTTTTTACCGCTTAGGTGCTCTTGAAGACTTGATTTCATCTATGACCTGGACTTAGTGAAATAAAATACATAGACATACTTATCACATGATGTTATTTGTGCTTGTATTCATGTTTTACTTGAAACTCGTGTATCTCTGTATTATATGTCTTGATTCTTGTAAAATAATAATATTGTCATTTTAAATTAGCGTTGTGTGGCATGAACAATCTTAACCCTCACATCTCAACGTTTCCGCCGTTAAGGTTGGGGTGTGACATACAGTCACACATACAAACACACATACACACACATATACACACAAACACACATATACACACACATATACACACAAACACACACATACACACACATACACATATACACACATACATATACACATACATACCCACATACATACATACGCACATACAATCATACACACATACACACACATACATACACACACATACATACATACATACATACATACATACATACATACATACATACATACATACATACATACATACATGCATGCATACATACATGCATACATACACACATACATACATGCATATATATGCGCATACACATGCACATCCAAACTCGCATACACATGCGCATACACACGCGCATACATACGCGGATACACACGCACATACACAGGCGCATACACACGCGCATACAAACACACATACACATACACATACATACTCACACATACATATGTACGCACATACATACATATAGACATACACATATACATACACATATACATACACATATGTACATACATACATACACACATACATACATACACATACATACATACATACATACATGCATGCATACATACATACATACATACATACATACATGCATACATACATACATGCATACATACATACATACATGCATACATACATACATGCATACATGCATATGTGTGTGCATGCATGCATGCATACATACATACATACATACATACATACATACATACATACATACATATATACATACGTACGTACATATGTACATACATACATACATACATACATAGATACATACATATGCACATACATACATACAGACATATACACTAACATACACATATACATACATACACACATACATACACATACATACACATATACATACACATACATACACACACACACAAATACATACATGCATGCGTACACACATATGTACATACATATGCACATACATATATATAGACATATACTCATACACACCCATATGTACACGCTTACACATACATATATGCATATACCATACATACATATACATACACACACATACATGCATACATACATACATAAATAAATACATACATACATACATACATACAAACATAAATATATACATACTTACATAGATACATACATACATACATACATACATACATACATACATACATACTTGCATGCATGCATGCATGCTTGCGTACATACATACATGCAGACATACTTGCATACATACATGCATACATACGTACATGCATACATACACATCTTAATTTATTTTTAAGTGATGAAATTGCTTTGACTCAAATCAACGGATGATGTTACATGGTTGATTATGAATGTATCATTCACTAGTGATGTAACATTTGTATTGATCTTGTATCTGCTATGTCATTTTCTTACTTAATGTTTATCTAATCAATGTTTTTTATTTGTTGGTTTTAATTTACAACTAGTATTAAGTCTTCCGCGTCCCAACGGGGGCATATGACTATGTCAAGTAGCATCAATGTCACATCACTGTCAGCGACCACAAACACCGGGAAACTCGTATTCAAAAGAAATAAAAATGAAAAGAATAAAACTGAACAAAATTAGATGTAAAAATGTTGAGTTGCGCACATGAATCATAAAATATATAAAAATAATAACCAAGTCGATCTAGGACCCGCGTGTTATGATTGGGGCCATTAAACGAGAAAAATAGTCGTGAAAACATTGAATAACACGCGTATGTTGCCGCACTTTAACTCGTAAATTTAGACCAACGTAAAACGAAAAACTTGTAAAAGATGAAAAGTACAGGGGAAGAAAGTTGAATATGTATAATTTTAGGGGTTAAATTATAAAAAATATAAATGTATTGTACTTAAAACTAAAAATATAAAGAGAAATAAAACAAAACTAAGTACAACTTAATAAAGCTAAATTACAAACTATGATACATAAAAAATTGATAATTAGTAATATCTATAATTTTATTTTTTTCCCGAAAAATCATGAATATATTAATTTGCTTAACATCAAGCTATACCTCTATTATGTGAACAAAATAACAAAATAAGAACACAGCTTTGATGATAACCATTAGTGTAGGGACACATTATATAAGGCTTTGCTAGTTGTCGGTACAAAGAAACCATCTCTTAAATCTTCATGAAACATCATCTCAAGAAACAATAATTCAAATTAATATCCAAATGTTACTAACATATAGTTTTAACGAGCTACATCACCACTATATTTTATTTGAAGTATTATATCTCCTTAACTAATAAATAACTATATATATATATATATATTTTCTTTTCAAAAAAAAACTAATAAATAACAAAATTAATATAAATTAATTACCCATTCTTCCCACGACTATATTTATTAATTTAGGATTGTATTGTTTAAATTTTATATATAATGCTTAACTTTATATCGACTCTAATTTTTAAGACAACCACAGACGGAATATGAGTATGTGCCAGATTCATCTGACCATCAGAGTGATGATTCCGAATTTCATCATTGGTGTTACCATAACCCGTGGGAAGACGATACAATATAGATTAGAATTCGTCATTTGATTTAATCTCTAATTAACTTTCTTATGTGTTATATTATGTATAATAATATTATTTAAATAATATTACCATTGCATTAAAAATATGTTTTTCTAATTATGTGGCCCCTTGTTGATAGAAGGCTCACGTGGTGCAATGTCCGGTTTTATTGCGGATGGCCTAGTTTCAGTTCTTAGCTATTTTATATTTTCTTCATAAATAAAAATACTAAAATAAAATCAAATATTTTATTACATAAATAATGATATCCAATCAAACTCTTTTATTTGTCACAAATAATAAAAATCAAACACAAAAAAAAACTAGAACCAACCAAAAGTGATCTATCTAGTAGAACAAAGCTAAACCAGCCATCAAGATAGTGATAGGTACCGCAGCTGTGAACGATGATGCACCCGCTGATGGTGGTGGTGGTGCGGTGGTGCTGCCGGTGGGAGCCGGGGTGGCGCTACCGCCAGGAGCCGGGGCGCCGGTGGCGGCACGAACGTTGATGCTAAGTTTCTGACCAAGGCTGCAATGGACTCCGAAAGTGCATATATAGTAGTGGTTCCCGGGAGTGGTCAAGGTGATGGTGGCGGGCCCGGTGGGATGGCTAGAGATCGGGTTCGAGATGGTGCATGGTCCGTATGCCGCCTGTCTAACCTCCGCCACGTCGTGGGCCCCGGTGGCGAAGTTGAAGACGAGAGTGTCACCGACGGTGAATGTTTGACGGGACGCCCAGTTGATGTAAGTGGCGTTCCCGTCACTAGGAACATTCCACCCAAAAGTGTCCCCGACAACGTGCCTGTTAACTTACAAAATCAGCTTAACTATATAAAAGTTGTGTTACATATACTTTATACTGTTACACTATATAAAATTGTGTTACATATACTTTATTAAGTTAGACTGTTACTTTTACTAAATGTACCCCTACTGAATCATTTATATCATGTAGGGGTATGTTTAGTAAACATAAATGTTCAGTTATCATGCATATCTTTGAATCAACAGTATGAATTGTGCATTTAACTGTAAAAGTTTATATAACACATACCTCGTTTGTGCCACGGTTGACTGTAGCTGGAAAGAAGCGATAACCAAAACGACCGCCACGATCATGAGCTTCGATACCGCCATTTTCTCCGGTGTTAATCTCAGGTCGCCCTCTTTCTCTCTCTAGAAACTTTTTATTTTTAGTAGTTTATCTCTCCAAGATATTGTGATTGGTGAAGATGAAGTGAATTATAGGTATGGGTTTATATAGGAATGAAAGTTTTATTGGTTTGGTTGAATGAATACGTTACATTGACTTATGATTATGTGTGAAAAGTCAAATTTGTAGTAGTTGTGGAATTTAGCGCGTTTTTATTGGTCTTATTTTCCCATTGCCCCATAATCAACGTTAAAGTCTTATCTTCTATATTGGCTAGCTACATAGTTTTGGTTAAATAAAAATTTGAAAGAAAATGTTGCTCTTAGTTTTGTGTTTAGATAATAAAACTAGTATTAAGACAGTTATGTTACATCCAGAACACAAAATGGTGAAATAACTAAGTGAAAATAATATCACACGTTTGCACGTTAAAGGTAAGATAGACAAAATATACTGTCACTTGATTACATTAATAACTTTATATAAAGAATGAAATCATCACAAATCCGTGTGTTACGGCAATATTGTTGATATATTGGAACTTTATATAAAAAAAGCAACCACTATAAAAATTCACATCGAAATGTTAATAAAATAAACACATAGCAATGGAGAAAAAAACAAATAGTTAAAAGTATTAATGTTGACAATAATAGTATGCGTAAATTTGGATTTTATGGAAATGATATTTTACTTGTTGGAGGAAAAAAAGATAACACAATCGAAACCTTGAATCACTTTTAACATTTTATACGTTCGCGCATCGATTACTTGTACATTATATATAACGTACATTCTGTTTTGATTAAAATTTACATGTATATAAATAAAAATAAGCTTGTTATATTATGTTACAAATGATCTCAACAATCTTTCACTACATGCACCTTATGAGTGGGCAACAGCTTGTCATCGGTGATGGTTTGTGCCTAAATATCACACATATTGACTCACTTATAATCAAAACATTACATATATACTCCTTTAATATTAAAACATGTTATTTGCGTTCCTACTTTCTTAGGAAACATCATTTCCATTTCGTGTCATTGTTTTGATAACAATTTCCTAATTAAATTTCTTTCGTTTGTCTTTCTTATTAAACATAGAAACTCGATCAACTTGTTACTCAAGGAAACAATCAACCACAACATCTATGCTTTGAGATAAAAAAATTGAACATTCCACATGTTTGTCTGTGTTCTCCGTTCAAAAGATCAATTCCATCACTTGGCATCATGGATTAAGTCACCTCATGTCAAAGTTTTTAATCGTTTATCATATTTTCTTGATTCTGATTTGACTTTTAATGATCGTAGTTCTCGCAAAATCAATAAAAGACATAAAATTTTCTTTTATTTATATAATATTACATCTACTTCTCCATTACAATTAATATTTATGATGTTTGATCATCTCCAATTATGTCTCATGATGGATGCAAATGTTACATCATTTTCATTAATATTCATACTACGTATATGTGGATGACTCCCATCAACCAAAAATCAGATTCACTTTTCACTAACAATCATTAGCAAGTTGCTAATTATAAGTTATTTTATTGATTATTATATTTTGTTTTAAACTATAGAATATATCGATGTAAAAAGTAATTCTTTTTTTCTTAATCAATCTGGAAACTTTTAAATTTCTGTAAACCACATATCCAAAATTCCAAGTAAATGCTATAAACTTGTAGGGTCAAAAATTATTGTACAACTTGGAATAATGCAATATATATCAAGTGAATATGACTATTACCTAATAAAGTCATATGAAAAGTCATTATTTAAATATAAAATACCAATATTTTACTTTATATATACAATAAATATCTTCACGCAACGTGATATATATGCAGTGCAACTATATATAGCTACTCAACTTTAGTTTTCTATTAAAAAGAATATATGTTTATTGTTTGATATATATTTTCTAAGGTGTTAGTTATATGTATAGACATAAGAGGTATACTTTCACAAGTTTTTTGATTTATCCAGCGTAGCCTTTTCATGTTACGTTATATACACGTTAATTAAATATCTTGATTTGATACTTTTATGACTTCTTATGTGTGAAACTGCGACATTTTACTAACGAACTTATTTTGTTGACAATTTAACCTTTAATTTTAGGTTCACCTTTTTCATACATTATAAGGCCTATTGAAATGTAAGAGTGTATCAATCATAATATGTTTTAACACAAAAACAACTTGTTAGGATTGATTATGATTTTGTGTAACTTTAAACAACTTATAATTAACATTAACACCATTAAGTTGACTAGTCGTTGTAAACAGTTGTTTACCAAGGCATAAGCAATCGTTTATGGAACAAATGGCAATTTAGCTTTTCAAGAATCTAGAATCTCAAGGTTTTCTTTTGCAGGTTATTCTTGATAAACGGTAGTTTTCTTAATTACAAACGATCATTTACATAAATACAAATGATCGTTTACTATTTTACAAACGATCGTTTTCTACTTTTCTTTCCATTAATAACATATCCAACCACAGAGATCAAGGAGGTCAAAAATATATATTTCTGGCAAGACATGCTTGATCTACATCTACATGATCTCTATAACATGAGAAAGTATTATGAGAGTCTGAGGGATCCTGACCAATTAATTGATGAAGAACGGAATGATCTTGATCCTAATAAGGATTATAAATATCTGAATAACCTTCTCTGTTTTGGTAGCATCAGCCTAGGGAGAGTTTATAAGATTATATTAGAAACGCTGATGCAACCAAAACAACCAAAGAGCATGTAACATGCATGCACTGATGTACAAAGTAAAAGTTACTTCGGAAGTTTTACACTCTTCATAGAAAAATATTCTAAGTGTAAAATCTTCCGAAGCCAAAGACCAAATCTTCCGGAAGCCAAAGACCAAATCTTCCGAAGCCAAATATGAAGTCTTCCGAATCTTCAAAGACAAAGTCTTCCGAAGCCAATGAAGTGAAGATTGATTTCTTCCGAATACATAGAAGACATGCTTTCTTTGATCAACTATTGTATAAAGCTGACCCATTTTTCGCTACAACTTTGAAGACTCACCAACTTATATAAGTTGGTGAAAAGGTTTATGCTTTTGCAAATGTAGATTAAGGTTTAGAGTCTGTAACATTCTACTTTATACCTTTTATCCTTTTTGTAATATATTAGGATATGATCTATGACATGTCATAGCCACAAGTCAAAACACAATTTGTCTTTTGACTGTACATTAATCTTGTTGTCTAGATTAATGTTTCCAACTGGCTTTCAAAGTATATTCGGCTGTAGGATGTAGTATAAAGTATCTCAGGTTCTTGTATTTTATGTTATGCTTTGTAACGCTTGTAATGGAACTTGAGGTAATATATAGAATTTTTAAAAACCATACTCATCCTGTTCTTGTTCTTGTTCTGTCTCTTGTTTACTTGTGTTCTTAGTATCTTCTATATAAACTCGATTCCCTATTTGATATGTTAAGTGTTCTAACAATCTCCTCATTATGAGACTGATTGTGTTGACCACCCTTAACAAGTCCTGCAATATGATTGGCATGTTTAACATTATACCAAAACTTAGGGATAAGAACACTATCAGGAAAACTGATTTTCACATAATCCATGCTCTACTAATAGGAAACAAGATGCTTTTGCTAAGACACTTGATCTTGATGAACATATGGAATAGTAGAGAAAGTGCTGACAAGAAAATAATCCCTCACTACAGATTGATCATAGTATTGATGAGAAGACAGTGAGTACAACTTTCAGCAGATGTAGAACTTCATAACCAAATGGTTCAGGCCCCATTGCCCCCATCGCAGGTTGATGATTCGTATGACGATCCGAACGGGAACCATCTTGGCACTCGCTGATCGAGTGTTGCACTCTAATCAGGCCCATGTGCTAAATCCTTTACATGTTATGAATAATTATGGTTGTGTGACTGGAACAATTTATTAGATGTGTGTAAAAACTGATTGGATGATAAATGAGAGATGGGCATGAGTGGGAAACCTTGAATGCTAAATAAAGTTAGGATGTGAATTGTTGCAGGATCGATTATGGGTGGTTTTTCTCTCAACTCACTGTGAACAACACTCAGCAAGCAGTCTATGAGGAGTTGATCACAATATAACAAGTAACAAACAGAAAGAAAATTAACACAGGAAGTAAATTTTCAAGGGACTTTTATATATTGCTTCTCAAATCAAAGGATTACAAGACTCTTGGAATCAAATCGCCTATCTAATGAGTTACAAAGAGAAGATATATATAATACTACCTACAGCCGGATATACTTTGATACCAGCTGGACACCTCTAACCTATCATCTATACTACAAGATACTAGGTGAAGTCTTTTAGACATTTTGCCTGAGAGTTGGTAGTCAGGACATGTCCCTGACTTACATTTTGTCACCAACTAAAGTTGGTAACATGTACTAACATAAAAAGGTGAATAGTAGAATAAAGTATGGTCAACAACATGACTCTTTAGGAAGATGCCATGTTGTATCAGAGGTCTGCAGCGGACTGTCAGGGACCATACTTTTATCTGCT
>BJCN01010704.1:0-11492 GCA_018326445.1 Flaveria brownii | reverse complement strand
TTGACCTCCCTCTGCATCTATGAAATAAGGAGATCCTTTAAAAGTCTAAGGAATCTGACCAACTGATGATGAAAGGAATGGTATTGATTCTGATAAGGACTATCAACAAACAAAAATCAAGAATCAAAGGTCTCTTTAGTTTTGGTAGCATAAGCCTAGGGGGAGTTTGTAAGGATTACACCTACAGACTGATGCAACCAAAGAGCTCTCAGCATGCACATGTGAAGTACTAGGAAAGTACTTTGGAAGATTTGATATAACTCAGTAATTATACTAAGTATCAAATCTTCTGAAGCCAAAAGACCAATTCTTCTAAAGCTAAAGATGAAGTCTTCTAAAGTTTCAAAGGCAAAGTCTTCCGAAGCCAAGACTAATTTCTTCCAAAGACAGAGAAGGCATGTCTTCTCCAACATACCTTTGACAGAAGCTAAAACACCTTTCCGCTGCCAGCTCTGAAGCCTCACCAACTAGCATGCGTTGGTGAAAAGTCCACGCTTTTATCAACTGTAGATTATGGTGTTGAATCTGTAACTTTCCAACTATGTACTTTTATCCTTTTTGTATTAGATAAGGATATGAGCTATGGCATGTCATAGTCACTAGTCAATAGGCAAATCTGCCTTTTGACTCTATATTGATCTTTTTGTCTAGATTAGTGTTTCCAACTGGCCTTCAAAGTATGGCCAGCTGTAGAATGTAGTATAACGATCTCAAATACTTGTATATTTACGTAAGCTTTGTAACACTTGTAAGAACTTGAGAGCAATATACATCATGCTTGCAAACCATGCTTGAGCGTTCTTGTTCTTGTTCTTGTTATTGTTCTGTTCTTTTACTTGTGTTTATTGTTTGATCTAAGCCAGTTCCCTATTTGATGTGCTAAGTGTTATAACTCTCTAACACTATGAAACGGTTGCATTGACCCCCTTCACCGGTCCTAGAAAGGTGTTAAGAGAGAGGAACGAAGCTGAGGATGTTGTTTTGTTCCTCAAAATCAAAGAAGAAAGAAAGAAAAGGAAACTATATTAAGCCCATTCCCTCTCTCTAGTTCAAGAAAGACCTGAAGTAGAGTTTATGGCTATAGAGGAAAAATCTCAAGTAGGTAAAGAACAAGACAAACGAAACATGATTACCTACTTTAGTGTAACAGGTCTTTACCAGGTACAAGATTTACTCCCTCTATCGTATGAGTACATAAAGTTTGAGTATCTTAAGCAGCTGGAACAAGAAGCTATCAAAGAAAGAAAAACTGTTAAAAGAAAGATGAGTAAGGAAGCTACAAAATCAAGGGCCACCATCAAAGCAAACACGAAGAAATCTGAAGATAAATAAAGGATGGTGAGTTTCTTGAGCTGTATGGGTTATCCGAAAGGAGACTTTGTCCCATGTCTCTATCCATAATGGATGAGCATATCATGGTGATCAAGTAGAAGATCAAGAGGGGTGAGCTTAAAAACTTGCATTCTCTACCAAGTCAAGCTGCGGTTGAAGCTGAGGTCAAGGTTGAACCCTAACAGACAACATAACCAAGACCCTAGTGTTGATTCACAGCCAGCTTCATCTTCTAACCCCCAGTAGGGTCTTGAACCGTCTTCTAAACCTGTGAAGGGGAAGGACCACGCTGAGAAGAATAAAGAAGGACAATGTGATCAAGACCAACCTTCTCAATTAAAGTATAGAAAGAGGAAAATGATGGCTAATAGAAGAGATTTAAAGTCAAAGAAGAAGAAGAAGTCTAAGGCATCCACCTCTGTACCTCAGGATGAGTCAGAACATCATGAGGGTGAACCAAAAGAGGTTGCTTAACCAACTCCCTTAGTTGTAAATCCTCTTGCTACTAAGAGACCATCTTGTCTCGGTATACTCTCCAAACCCAGATAGATGGTATGTCACAAGAGATCAAGAAGGTCAACAAGTATACTTCTGGCAGAATATACTTAACCTTCCTGAGCATGATCTCTTAGACATAAGGAGATACTATGAGAGCTTGAAGAATCCAGATGAACTGATGAACATAGGAATGGCCCTAATTTTGATGATGGTTGTAAACAAGTTAAGGATCAAGTCTCATAGTAATCTTCAAGTTTTGGTAGCATTAGCCTAGGGGGAGTTTGTAAGAGTTATCTTATAGGCTGATGCTAACCAAAGATCTCTAAGCATGCACTGAAGTACATGGAAGTTACTTTAGAATATTTAACCATGCATAAAGAAAATTAACTAAGCATCAAATCATCCGAAGCCAAAGACAAAAATCTTTCAAAACCAAAAGTGAAGCCTTCTGAAGCCTGAAGAATGATTTCTTCCGAAAACAGAAAAGAAATGCTTCCCTAATATACTTTTGACAAAATTAGACCACCTTTCCACTATCCCCTTTGAAGACTCACCAACTTTACCTTTTACTTTTGTCAACTATTCACTATTGAGTCTTTGTCTGTAAATTTTTATCTTGTACTTTTATCCTTATTGTAATATAATAGGATGTGAGCTATGGCATGTCATAGTCACATGTTAAAAAGCAAGCTGCCTTTTGACTTTACATTGATTTTGTTGTCTAGATTAGTGTCTAGCTGCCCTTTAAAGTATGGCCAGCTATAGGATATAGTATAAAGTATCTCATGTAACCAGTCTTAGGACTAAGCCTTCTAACAATTGTAAAATACTTTAGACTAATATACATCATCCTTGAAAACCAATCTTTGTGTTATGAGTGTTCTTATCTTTTGTTCATTGTTTCTTTGCCTGGTTTCTAATTTGATCTAGTAAGTGTGTTATCTCCAACTATGAGACTGTTGTTAAACAACCATACTGGTCATGTAACGATCAAAAGCAAAACACCTACCTCATAACCAGATCAGCAGCTGGAAGAGTAGCTTACTCAAGTAACCAACTGGTTTGCTTCAACCGGTTTGAGATAGCTGACTTAACTAGGTTGAGACTAAGGAACCAAGCAATGATTCTGAAGCAAGGGAAGTGGAAAAGGTTTTTATGAGGATCTATAATTCCCACCTACAAAGTTCAAGGCAGGCTTAAGAGAAAAGAAAGAAGAAAGTAGAATCTAAAGCAACCAATGTCTCTTCATGTACCGAACCCAATAGCTAACCAATCTCACATCTTCATCCTTCACCACCTGCTCAATCACTAAGCATGGTCTCCGCAAGTCCAACAAGCTCCTAAACCAGTTAAATACCCTACCCAGAGCCATTCTAGGGAGTCAACAGATAAAGTGATCCTTAATAATGTTGTTAACAGGATGAGACATGGGTTTGAGCATCCAGAAGAAGAAGATCTCTCAGAACCTGAGGAAGACGAAAACTCAAAGAATGATAATAAAATCATCAAGTGGGATTATGATTTTAAAACTGAGAGGTTCTATATTGAAAGGAAGAATAACGAAAAATATTTCTTCTTAACTGAATTAGATGTTTTGAAACTTAGCTTTTAAGATTTGAAGACAATGCATAAGTTGATGATTGAAAAAAAGACCTGGCAGATAAGTACAAGTCCATGGCTACTGTTCTAAAGATCATGTTTGGCAACATGGCTGAGCAAAGGAAAGAAGAAGCTTTGCATGTAAATCAACTAAGCATTCATGATCCTATCACTCATTGGAGTTTTAATTCCTCAACCAACACCTTTAGTCTCACATATTCTGGTGTCGGCAAAGTTGAAGTCAAAGAGTATGACTTGTTCAGACTCTCTCGGCATAATATGAAGGACTTGGTGAATCTACCTCTTGATAACCCCTTAAAAGATAGAAGAGGATACATGTATTAAATTCTATTGATCAGGATGCTTCAAGGATAAAGACAGAGTTTTTATGCATCATCCTATAGGGAATTTGTTGAATCATGAAGGATGAAACTACCAAAAACTTAACATTTGAACATTGGCCAATAACTACTGAAACAAACCAAGTACTGAAATCAAGATTTCAGTAATGGTTGTCAACTGCCGAATCAGGCTAAGTACTGAATCCACTGCCGAAGTGTATATGTTAAATGACTGCTAATCAGCATATACCAAAGCAACTGATGATCTACATATGCTGAATGTCTACTGATCAACATATGCAAATCAACTGTCAATCAGCAATGAACTCCATAAGCTGTCGATCGCTTACTACATAGAACAAGCATGTCTGTGCCGACGGCTGTTGTGTTTCACCTTTTGCCAAAAACATAGTATAGCAGCTACCAACTCCAATACACATATTACATGTTCTGTTGTAGTATCTAAACATAGAATAGTTTATTCTTTTTGTTTAGTATAAAAGTCCTCACACTTGTATAGTAGAGGCAAGCTTTCTAAGCCATTTGGTTGTATCTGCCAAATTGTAAACTTTATACAAAACAGATTAATCAAGTGAAGACTTTGAAGAATTTATTGTGCATTTATTTTTCCTTAAAGTATTTGTGTTGTGATAGAATTAACTAACTTAGAATCTGTATTTGTTAGTTATTGATCTACGAAGAAGTTCTTGTTTGTCTAAACGAACCCAATCCAACAAACCTTGGAAGATATGTTATGGGCATGTGTTATTCAATTTAGTGGTAGTTGAGACGTTCACCTCCCATTAAGGGAACTTTTGTACAACAATAGCTACCACGCGAGTCTGAAACTTGCGCCCTTTAAGGCGTTTTACAATAAAAAATGTCGAACATTGTTTGTTGGTCTGAACTCTAAAGTATATAAAGGTCAACTAATAGGTTTTGAGTTAATCTTGGTTACCATTGAGAAGGTAAAAAGTGTTAGAGAAAGACTAAAGGCTGGCCGAGATCACTAAAAAAACTATGCCGACAGGCGGCGATAACCATTAGTGTTTACTAGTTAGCTACAAGGTGATGCTTAAGATCTCACCATGGCATTCGCTTTGGGAAACGAGGTAAGTTGACTCCTCATTATATTGAACCTTTCAAAATTATTAAATGAATAGGTGTGATGGCCTATAAGTTAGAACTCCCTAAGGATTTTAATAAAGTACATCCCATATTCAATGTATCGAACTTAAAAAATGCGTATCTGATGAAACCATTCGGGCCTTACTGGATGACATCTAAGTGGAGGACCATTTAAACTTCGTGGAATAGCCAATCTAGTTGTTGAAAGACAAGTAAATAGAATACGACAAAAAGGTATTCAAGATCAAGACGGTCAAATGGAATGTTAAGCATGGCCCCAACCTTAAATGGGAGCCGAAAGACACTATCAGAAACTAATATCCACACTTGTTTATGGTTTGAGGTGATTCCGGGGATGGAATCCCTCTTAGGGGGGTGATGTAACACCTCGGCCCTAAGGGCAATATTGATGCCTAAGAATGAGAGAGGCAATGGATTGAGTTGGTGAAGGAGAGATGGTAACATTAGAAAATGTCTAAGTGTTAGAGATCATGAGCCATGGCGAACCGTTGCGGAAACCCAAAGCGAAATGAAGTGAAAGTTGTCCGGAAGCGATCAAAACTTAGATTGAGCATATCTCAGGCGAGAAAAAGAGTTACACCACCTATAATATATGAAAATAAGGTGTCTCAATGTATGAAATATGAAAAGGAGGTGTATAGCAGACCATTATGCCTCTAGGTTGTGGTCTTTAATGGTTATTTAATCATAAGATGTGAATATTTCTTTGAAAAATATGAATATTGCTTAGGGTTGTAATAGCGGGTCGTTAAGGGTTAGGTAATGATCTGCCATGGACCTACACCATCTTAAACACATATCTCGACCCTCTCTCTTTATGAAAGCACCCACTCACTTATTCATAAGAGTTTGGACATCCTAAGTCATTCGAAAAGGCATAAAAAGGATGCATTTCAGATCTACGATGTCTTTTTGTAAGGATTTGCATTAAAGGATCTCGGTTTCTTGAGGTATGAGCCGTTTTCACTTAAATAAGAGTTGTTACTATGTATGAGTGGAAATATGATGTTTTAAAACTTTATTTCAGTGATAGATCATTTGGCTGGAGACATGGACTCGTCAAGAAGCTATGTTACACGTTGGGAAAACTTTGGTAAGGATAGTCCTCGCATTGTGCATTGGATGGGTTTTGGAAAAAACCCATGATTTGGCAAAATCAAACCGGCATCTGTATGCTAAAGATATGATTAGGAAGTTAATAGAAATCCCATAATGTGGTGGGCGAATCACGAGCTAATAACTAGATTTGGCGTGAACCTTAGCTCAACTGTATACTTTGATCTACATGAATATTATATGTTGATAATTATTGGAATACGTTGCATTTTTCTAAACTTTTAGGGTGATATTGGCATTGTTGTGATTGTTATGGAAGCTTGATCATTATGGACTACCAATTAAGGTGAGTCTAATCACCCGTTTTCTCCATTGTTTAATTTTGGGTTGTGAACAAGCTATTTAAATTGATTTTATTATGTGTTGTCTAGTAGTTATTGCATGACCAAATGTGTTCCTAATGTTTAAAGGATCATATTTTAGGTGCATCTAGACCATGGTCATTTTAGTCACCAACAAACCATTAAGGTAAGTTCATAGGTTCTCCATATAGCATGACATCCATATTATTTCGAGGCATATGTGCACTCAGACGGATCCGATCTAGGTGGGAGGGCCAAACTCCAAGAAATTGCCATTTTGTTATATTGATGTTTTAATCGTGTTGGGATGTGATGTGTTAGGGTTATGGTGGTCAGCCATCACCATTCTCCATCCGCCTTATTTTGATAACTTAGAGTGACGTATATGTTATCATGAACTAACTTTGAATAGTTGTTGTTGTTAGTGAAAAATAATATGCCAAACAATTTGCTTATATGCACATATGTTCATACTGATGTCGAGTTTAGAGTCACTGGTCACGACTCACCATCGACTTTGTTGTTTATTAGCTTGTGATTCAAGTGTTGCAGGTGTCGGAAGTCATTAACTAAGGCATGTGTCTTAATTGATTTTGATGTATTATTTTGAATATGTCATACAGGGTTAGATGTTATTGAAACTGCTTGATAGAAATGGTTTGTAAAAATGTTTACATCGAATATTTACCCATGGATTGTGTATTTTATGTAAAGAAATGTTAATTATGATATCAGCAAAGATTGTGGTCTTGATTATTAATTCTTATGTTGTAGAATGTTGTGTATTATAATACAACAGGCCATGCCCGTGGATGGGGAGCGACACCTAAAACACCATAAAATTTTCCAGATATAAAACACCAAAAACGATAAAAAATCACCTAATTTAAAAACAATATGATGGAATTTATGTTTTGAACTTAGAACAAGAACAAATCAATGAATTCCCCCAATAATCGTTTTCAATCTCTCAAATATAACAACAGTTTGTTATATATCAGATCCTTTTCAGCTTCCTTAACTTGGTCAGTCAAAGGAGTAATCTTCAAAGCATTTCGGTAGTTGACTATGTGTTCAGCAGAGTATTGGACTGCACTTTCTGATCATTATACATGCATTGGATGGAGAGGTGTACCATCTCTTCCAGGGTTGATTGATCTAGAATTTGCATATCAATGTTGCTAACCAGAAAGTTTACAACATGATCACCCTTAAGAACTTCAAGGTGGTTGTTTTCTAAGATCCTTAGGCCTATAATCCCTTTAATATGTGTTAGTGATTATTGGTTTGTCTAGACTTTGCTTAAGAGCAGCAGCATTCACATACGTTGTGCCTAGTATTCTCAGCATATGTATAAAATAACAACAGTCACCCTTGTATAAGACATCTTCAATGGCACGAAATGACCTTGTTTTTAAAAATGATACATACGAAGGATGTAGCAGCCTTATCTCTAAAGGATCAAACAGCCTGATGTTAGCTGCTTCCATTCCTTCAACCTTCCTCTCTAACAGCACTTCAAAGTGGGTTTCATTATAGTACCATCTTGTTATTGGATGGTTGTATTGATTACCATCAATCTTCTTCATGATTAACTTCAAATCTGATGGTCTCATCGGGTATCCAACTCTTTCCAATATCTCACTATCAAATTGAGTTGTTTGTTCTTCACTTTGTTTCTTTTATTTGCTTGTCAATTGTTGTTCTCTTCTCAACTTGGCCAAATGAAGTTTATCCTCTCTGTTTGCTTTCAATCTCAACTCATGATGTCGTCTGTCATGTAAGATCTCATCATGTGGTAAAAGTTAGCACCTCTGGAATTATTAGTGTGATTGACCATTCTAAATTGCATCAGGTCCAATCTGTCTTCATAGCTTAGTGATTCTAGTTGGGATATGTATGACAAGTATTAGACAAGGTCAGATACTCTCGTTATCAACATAACATCCCATATTTCATCACGAAGCATTATAAACTAGGTAGTTTTATGATCTATTTAAATTAGATGGTTTATGTTGTTCTTTAGATAAACAATTTTATGGTGCTTTTGACCTTTGGGATTTTAAATTAGATGGTTTATTTTACACTCTAAGGGTTCTTTGGTGTTTTAAAATTGGATAATATTTAGTGATAAAGAAGTACAACAAGAATTAATGAATTAATGAATTAATGATCAAATAAAAGTATAAAGATTAAGAACATGTAGATGACAAAACATCATATTCAAAAAAATTAAACGGTGATGTTGATTTTTATATATGGATGTTGAAATTAATTTCGTTATGATACATAATGATAAGTAAATACAAAATCATAAAGAAAAAATATCATATAGAAAAAGTTTAAATATTATATTAATTTTTGTAATTGATCTTACATTTCATCTCTAAAATGTAATACAAATTGAGAAAATAATTATCATGTTAAGTTTTTATGCAGAAAATATAATACATCATCACAAATACACAATAAACTCATTCAGTTTGAAAACACTATAAAGTTTTCTGATTCAAAAATACAATATATCATTCGGTTTTATACAAACACCATACAATTACACAATTTCAAAATACTATAAATGTATTCAATTGTAAAATACTATATAATGGCTTAGTTTTAAAATATTATAAATGTGTCCGGTAGAATATCATAAATTTGTATAATTTTAGAACATCATAGAATTTTCTAGTTAAAAAATGCCTGGAAATTGACTAGGCATAAAGTTTTATAAAATTGTCCTGTTCTAAAATACTAAAAAAAATTCCATTTATGAAAATCATCTAGCGTTTCGAACTGTATAATTTTATGATGCTTTTAAATCATATGTTTTTATGGTATTTTTGAACTAAATAATTTAGTTATGCTTTTAGCATGGGTGATTTCATGGTGTTTTTGAAGTAGACAGTTCTACAATGTTTATGATCTGAGGACTTATGTTGTTTATGATCTGACAATTTATGCCGTTTAAGACCCGGAGGATTCTATGTGATTTTATGGTGTACAAGCAAGTACGTATATAGTACTAGCATACTCGTATTAAAGATAAAGACGCTTATTATTATGGTATAACTTTCGAATAATATCAAAAAATTGTGGACGTTTAAAAAAGATGAGAAATATGCATATGACTTACATGTGCATATTTTTAGTTAGATTTTTTTTATTTTACTACTTCAAAATATCATGAATGATTGAATCTAGACCTGTAAATAAACCAAAGGAATACGAACATCAACATGTTCATGTTCGTTTATTTAACTTTTACCAAAATCGAACATAATTTTTGTTCATGTTCGTTTATCAAGAAAATAAATATGTTCATGTCCGTTCATGTTCGTTCATTGAAAAACTAAATGAACACTTAACGAACACAAATGAACAATAATAAATAAACAATAATAAATCAACATAAATGAACAATAATAAACAAACATAACTGAACACATAAAAAAACGTTAAATGATTATTTTGGAACTTTTAGGTGTACTAGTGCAAATTGAAATCTCACTAAACTTATAGGCTTCTATTATAACATAATACACTTATGTTTTAAATATAAACACATAATACCGTTTTATTAATATATTAATATATATATATATATATATATATAAATAAACAAACATAAACGAGCGTAAATGAACAAACATAAACGAACATAAACGAACGTTCATGAACGTAAACGAACGAACGAACAAACATAAACGAATGTTCATGTTTGTTCTTTAACTAAACGAACACAAATTTTTTGTTGATGTTCGTTCATTTACTAAATAAACGAACATAAACGAACTCCCCGCCAAAAGTTCATGAACGTTCGGTTCATTTACAGACGTAATTGAATCTCAACGGCAAAAAACAATGATGTTGTGGCTAGATCTTTTCAACACTTAGTCTAACCCACTTTTTAGTCTAATATTGCCATTTAATTAACTAAAAATAAAATTGTAACCGTAATAGGTAAGCCAAGTTTGGAGGTATGCAAGAGCAGAAAAGAATACGGCAAGCTTGAGAGGAAGGGTTAGAATTGGAATCTAAACTTATTTTATAAACAAAAAAGAGGATGATGATTGCTTCCTAATTTTGGTTTACTCCACACCCACGTATTCCAGTTGTATTACCACAAGCCAAACCACATGCATTTTAATTTACCCTCTTAGCAGTTACCATATAATCTTTCATTTCATCTTTCCCCTGCACCATCTATCCCTAAACTGACATGGCCATGACACCATCATTTTCAAGCTCTTTGCATGTCTTCTTTGTATGGATATTGCTTCTTTCCTCAGGTAAGTACGTACAATCACTACAAATTAATTAAATGGCTAATCCATCCTGCGCGGATGTTGTTTTTAATTACTTAGTTAATTAACAAAGTGTGACACATTTACATGCAGGAAATATATTATCAGAGTGTGCAAGGGTATTCACCATAATTAACGACTGCGACGAGACAATTTGGCCCGCGATCACACCCGGTGAGAACTTCGGTGGCGGAGGGTACGCGTTACGAGCCAAAGAGTCCAGGGTCCACACGGCACCAGTGGGTTGGTCGGGCCGAATATGGGGTCGAACCAAGTGCAACTTCGACAGCAAAGGTAACGGAACATGTCTAACGGGCCGATGCGGCTCGTCCCTACAATGTTCAGCCTCGGGCGAGACCCCATCAACGCTTGCGGAATTCACTCTAACAACGTTGGAGTTTTACGACGTTAGTCTCGTCGATGGGTTCAACTTGCCGATGTCTGTTAGACCCGTTAATGGAAAGGGGAACTGCAGCGTGGCTGGGTGCGTGGGTGACTTGCGCCAAAGTTGCCCCTCTGAGCTTTCGGTTAAGGCGGGTGGTAAGGTGGTGGCTTGTCGGAGTGCCTGTGATGTGTTTAATACGGATGAGTATTGTTGTCGGGGTGTTTATGGGAATTCTGCCACGTGCCAACCAACGTATTACTCCAAGAAGTTTAAGGATGCATGCCCCACGTCCTATAGTTATGCTTACGATGATCCTACCAGTATTTTTACATGCTCCGGAGCTGATTATATCATCACCTTTTGCGCATCTAAGTACTTCAATTTAATTTCTCCCCTCTCCTGCTATATATATATATATATATATATATATATATATATATATATATATATATATATATATATATAT
>BJCN01010383.1:0-15280 GCA_018326445.1 Flaveria brownii | reverse complement strand
CCTTTCGCATAAAAGAATTTTCCATGTAAACTTTAAGAACATGAATAGATTCATTAAGAATAAATTGGTAACTAGAATCCCAAAGAAATAGTTTTCAAGTGATGATCACTATGTTGCATGCCTGAAAGGGAAACAATACAAGGTGTCTCACAAACCAAAAGTAAAGAACTCCATCACTACTCCCTTACATTTATTACACATGGACTTCTGTTACCCTACCAGTGTAATGAGTATAGGAAGGACCTCATATTGTTTAGTGATCATAGATGATTTTACAAGATTCACTTGGGTCTTCTTCCTTAGATCTAAGGATGAGACTCCTGAGGTCTTAAAGAACTTTATTCTGAAAATTGAGAATCAATGTGATCACAAGGTGAACATGATAAGATATGATCAAAGAACTTGACACATTTTGTGACGAAAAGTTTATTACAACACAATACAGTGCTCCCAGGACTCCTCAGTAAAATGGTATTGCTGAGAAGAGAAAGATGACACATATTTAAGCTGCAAGAACCATGTTATCTAACTTTAAACTTCTCATCACCTTTTGGGTAGAGGCAGTTAACTTCACTTGCTATGTGCATGATAGAGTTTTAGTAGTTAAGAATCACGGTAAGACTACTTATAAGTAGTGGCACAAAAGGATACCTTTCATTGGTTTCCTCGGATCATTTGGATATCCTGGCACCATCTTGAATACCAAAAGATCAAGTAGCCAAATTTTTTTGAGAAATCAGATGATAGAACCTTTACTGGACACTCTTTCCAAGCTAAGTCTTGTAGAGTATACAAGATGATAGTAGTTGAAGAATCAACCAATATGACCTTCAATGAGCACACTCCTAGTGTGACAGGTTATAGTCCTGATTGGCAATTTGATCTTGATTTAGTTACCAACTCTTTTAACCTATCTTGTGAGAATGTTTCATGATCTACAGGTAACTTATCAATAGGATATCCTAACCTAATATTTGAGCTAAGAAGACCAAGCAGGAATACTACTTCAGCTCCAGTGGTAATCAACCCTGCAAGTGGAGTTCCTATCAGTACAACCATGACAAATCCAGCTGATACATCTGAGGTGCCTACAAATTCCAGCTCAGAGGCATAAACATAAACGAATGAGCTTCAAATGTATTAGGAAGTGGTGGTGGTAACAGTGATCAAGAGTGTCTTAATGTTGATAACCACTCCATGTAAGACAACATCAATGATGTCACACACTCATTGGATCAAGTTTCTCTTGATAAGTGTGCTGATGTGGTAGGAGACTCTTCATTGCCAGATCTAAATTTCACAAATTTAGATCTGTCCAATTAACTTATTGTGATTCCTCAACTCAGAATCCACAAGTCACACCCTACCACAAACATTATTGGAGATATTGACACAGGGTTGAGAACAAGGGAACAAACCCATGCCAAAATTGTTTGTTTATATTCTTATTTCTTATCCCAAATAGATCCAAAGAAGGTTGATGAGGCTTTAAAGAATAGAAGTTGGATTGAACAAATGCAAGAGGAGATGCTTAAATTCAAAAGGCAAAAACTTTGGAATATGTGTCCTCTTCTTCAAAGGAAGACTACTATAGTAACCAAATGGGTTTTTAAGAATAAGAAGGATTAAAGAGGACTTGTAATCAAGAACAAGGCAAGACAAGTTGTTAAAGGGTACACCCAAGAAAAGGGGATAGACTACATAGATGTTTTTCTTCCAGTGGGAAGACATGAAGCTATTAGGATATTCCTTGCATTTGCTTCATCCAAGGATTTCAAAGTCTACCAACTTGATATCAAGTGTATTTTTCTATATGGAATAATAGATAAGGAGGTGTATATGAAATAACCACCTGGCTTTGTAGACCCGGATCATCCTGATTATGTCTGTAAGCTTGATAAAGCTCTTTATGGGCTGCACCAAGCTGCAAGGAAGTGGTATGAGACACTATCCTAGTATCTCAGTTATCATGGCTACAAGAGAGGTACTGTAGATAGAACACTCTTTATAAAAGGAACATGGAATGTCTTGATACTGGTTCAAGTGTATGTAGATGACATTATCTATGGGTTAACTAATCCAAAGCTTTGCATGGACTTTGAGAAGCTGATTAAGAATTGATTTCAAATGTGTGACATAGGGGAACTCAATTTCTTTCTAGGAATTCAAGTGAAGCAGGCTGACAATGGCATCTTCATAAGTCAGTCAAAGTTTGTGAAAAAAATACATACAAGAATCAACATGACTAAATGTAAGGTTGCAAAGACACCCATAGCTAGAAACTATACCGTTGGACATGATCTTAAGGAGGAGTGTGTATATGAATATCTTTATAGAGCTATGATTGGGTCTCTTATATACCTCATAACTAGTAGGACTGATATCATGTTTGCTACATTTATATGTGCAAGATATCAAGCCAACCCTAAGATGTCACACCTGGTTGCTGTCAAGAAGATTCTTAGATATCTCAAAGGTCCTTATAAATTAGGCCTATGGTATCTAAAGAATTTGTACTTCAATCTGTATCCCTATACGAATAGTGACTATGGTGTTAATATGACTGCAAAGTCTACATCCGGGGGATGTCAATTTTTTGGTGGAAGGATAGTCTCATGGCAATGCAAGAATAATCCTGTGTGTATGCATTGTTGCTAAAGTTGTATACATTGTTGCTGCTAGCAGCTATGCTCAAGTTCTTTGGATTCAGAATCAGATGCTTGACTATGGGTTCAACTTCAAGGATACTCTAATCCACATAGACAACAATAGTGCTATATCTATCACAGAGAATCTTGTGCAACACTCAAGGACAAAACATATCAACATCAAGTATGATTTAATTAGAGATAATTTTGAAAAGGGAATGATAAAACTAGTCCAAGTTAACACAACTGAACAATATACTGATCTGTTCATAACGGATTTTAATGAACAGAGATTCAAATATCATGTATCAGCAATTGGGATGGTTAACTTGATATAAATTTTCTTAAATCAAGACTATTTCTAAAAACATGTGTGTCCTAAATTGTCTAAATTATCACTTAATAAGCCAGTTTACTTTGGAAGAAAAATTTTCAAATAATATTCATTAGTATTTTGGAAATTATAGACATATTTTCTTTCGAAGACATTAACATTGCCCTTGAAGAAAATTAAGTCTTCAAATCAGATAACTACTTATAAGAAATTTACATTCGGAAGAAATTTTGATATATCTTAGGAAACAAAAATATGCTACTAAGTACCTATATGCTATTGAAGGAAAACTTTTCTTCCAAAAGCAAGTTAGCCTCAGAAGATTTATTCTCTTAAGAATAAAACTTCCAAGTTTTAATATCTTTCGAAGTGAAATATGACTCAGAAGAGAAAATACGTTAAGTATTTTTCTTCCAAATCAAAGTTTCATAAAACTCACGAATATCTTCCGAAGTCAAAATTGGCTTCTGAAGTTTTGGATAAAACTTTCAAAGATGAAATACCTTTGGAAGATTTCTGATTTCCATCGGCACCTTTTTCAGAGGTGGTAACAACATCCAGATTTAAAAGTTTTTCGTTTTGCATTAACTTTGTCTCAAATCCATTTCGGATATATACACCCAATGGTTCCCCCTCGTTCACTGCCTTCTTCATCTGCAAATTCTCTAACCTAAATTAACCATAAACCACCTTTGTACTTAACTTCCTTCAACTCAAAGCTATCTCAAAATGGCCAACCTTGATTGTGGTAACCAACCTAATTTTTCCATGCACTTACATAGGCAACACAATCAGGTTGCTCTGTTGAACTTTGAGAAAGATCCAGGTTCTCAGTGGTTTGCCTCTTTTACATCTACCAAAATAATTCACCTCCCTCACAATAGATCCTCCACTCTATGAGGATCAGCTATTGGAGTTCCAGAGGACCTGCCAAGAGGTCACTATTGATGAGGAAGAAGGCATGTATGCCACAGTGCAGGGGAGGACAATCTTCACACCCCAGCCTCCATAAACACATATCTAAGGCTGGATGACGTAGAAGGTGATTTGTTCTTCCCCAAGTCTACTTCAACCACTTCATTGAACCGATGGGCTATGAAGCTGATTACACTATAAGAACCTTTAGGAAAGGGAAGGTCTCCTCCTGATAGAAGTATCTCCTCCATGTTGTCATCCATAGTCTATCCAACAAGCATGGAGTATGGGATCAAATTCTCAAAGACCTTTCCTATATAGTCCATGGAAGGGTTCCGGGGGCCAAGTTCAGGTATTCATAAATTTTATATAATCATTTACTTGCAAACTTAGACTTCTTAGAATACTACATGTTCCCTAGATATGTCTAGCACATTCTTAACTGTGAAGGTTCACAGTTAAGGAGAACATGTAATGTTCTAACATTGGGACAGATATAGCCCGACATCTTTAAGACTATGAGAAAGCCTACTGTGAGCTTCTCAAGGGTAGAAACAACCATTGTGCCAAAAATGTTAGAGCTCATTGCTGAAGGTGACAACCTAGCAGCATCAGCTAATGTTTAACCCACACCATCTACTTCTCAACAGCCCACATAGCTAGAAATAACAATCACCTACCAAAGAAATCCATACAAACCGATGCACAAGCTACTCAGCTTATGTAGGCCCCTATATCACCAGGCATGCAAGAGGAAGTTGACACTGGAGCTTCCACTTCCATTGAGGTGCAAACCACTCCCATCTCACCAATAATCAGTGCTGAGGTTCCTCATGCTTAACATGATGAGCTCACAACCCTAACATCCTAAAGCCATCACTCAGAGTCTCAAAAATCTAGTGAACAACCTTCAGGAGAAAGTTACCATCCCTAGCCTCTAGATCTAAACCAACCCATTCCTAACTATAGTTCTATTATAATTCAAACATGGGCTTGAGTAAGTACGATGAGTCTCTCTACTCCACCCATGCTCAAGGAGAGATGCGTAGTCTTGCATCACCTATGTTTAGCCCACATCATCCACCCACTAATGAGGTGGATCTTCCTGAACATGTTCAGGAGATCCATATGGAAGAGGCTCTCACTTTTGAAAGTGATTACATCATGAAGACCTTAACCATGACAACCCAGGCCCTTGACACTTCAACTGAAGATGTCATATTGCAAGGGAAATCCAGTGCCAAAGGAAATCCAGTAGGCAAGGTCATGATGCGGGTGATGAAGAAGAAGACTTTGATCCTATTCTTCCATCCCCCCATGATTCTTCTTATGAAGATAAGGGGAATATGAGAGTAAAGGTGCAAAAACTGACTAAAACATGCACGTATTTAGTCTCCAAGGTCAGTCACCTAGAATCTCAGGTGACTAACTTGCAAAGAAGGGTCCATGATTAGCAACTTGAGATCTCTGATCTTAAGGAAAAACAAGTTAGGAGACCTTTAATGAGGACTTAACTAGGAACACAAGAACCTATGGATGTGATAGACTTAACCCCCAGCTCACCTATGCAAGATGGTGATGCTACCAAAAAGGGGGAGAAAGTCCTAGCAATCACAAAACCTGGGAGTTCTTCTCAGAGAGTAGACATTAAGGATTCTCCACCCTTACTTGTAATTGCCCATACTCATCAACCTGCTCATGTCCATAATGATATGGACCATTCGTACGAAGTTTGTTTGACGAGGGTATCCCAAGGGCTATGTCTATCGCATCTCATCACTATGAGAATCTAATTATGGGATGGAGATATGACACTGATAGAAGAGTGTTGGTAATTTCTAGATCTCAGGAGCAATAAGAAATTTTCAACTTCTTCAACTTGAGATTCTATGAGAGCACCTATCTGATAGATCTTCCACTTGCCAACCTTAGTCAAAATAGGCAACCTGCAAGGTTAGCAGATAGGATTCAAGAAAGGTTGCTAGACGAGTTCAAATTATATAGCATAGAGGTTAGCAGATAAGACTATAGGTCAACTGGATGTTGAGGTGGACCTTAAGATAAGCTTCAAAGGGAAAGCATTGACTGAAGGCCTAGTAGTTGAGCCTATGAACCTTGAGATAGGAACATTTTCAACACCCATTACCCTTAGTGAAGCACCCGCTGGTGAAGGTGCTTCATAACCTCTCTCTAGCCGAGATTGACTGCTGAACCTATCAATGAAGGCCGAAGGTCTCTCCACCCTAAGTCACCAAAGCCCATGAGTCACAAAGGAAAAAGGAATCTGACTCCTAAGGAGATTAGGGAGGAGGAGAGAGTGGCGGAGGAAGCTAAGGGGAGAGAGTTCAAGTGGGTCCATAGGATTCATGGAAGCTGTAATCAAGGCTGCCCCAGGCCAAATACTCAAGATGATGAGTTGAGGGCATCCAGATTTAACTATTTATGGACCAAGAACGACAACATACATGAACTCATCTCTCTTTCCTTATAGGAAATTAGTGAACTGGCAGACATAGAGATGTTAATGGAGAGGAAGGAGGAAGGGGATGCAGAATTGCTTCTCAAGATCAAGGAAGAAAGGAAATAGAAAAGGCTCTACTAACATGTTGCTACCCTTTCACAGTTCAATAAAGTCCTCAAACAGATGTTGTTGCAACCGAACAACCTCAGCTAGACAAGGAAGTAGATAAACAAAACATGATTGCTATATAAGTGCCACATGCCTCTATAAGGCATCTGCACTTCTTCCCTTATCCTATGCGTACATAGAAATCGATTATCTTAAGAAGCTTGAGAAACAAGTAATAAAAGAACGAAAAGCTGGTAAGAGAAAGATGAGGTAAAAAGTTGCAAAGTCAAGACCCATCATCCAAAAGACCAAAAAGAAGTCTACTAATAGGCAGAGGATGATGAGAACCTTCAAGCTCTCTGGGTTCTCTAGAAGGAGGCTTGGTTCAATGTCTGTATCCACTATGGATGAGCACATTAGAGTGATTAAGCAGAAGATTAAAATGGGGAGGTTGTTGACATACATTCTCCACCAAGTCAAGCTCCTCCTAAAGTTAAGGTCAAGGTTAAACCCCATGAGACAACATAACCTAGACTTAGAGGTGAATCACAACAAACTTCATCTTCTAATCCACAGTAGGGTCCTAATCTCTCTGCTTCTGAACTTGCAAGGGAAGAGGACTCCACTAAGAACGATACAACAGAACAACCTGATGCTGAAGGCCAGTCTTCTTAGTTAAATTTTTCAAAGATGAGGAAAGGGATGGCCATTAAGAAGGACATTAAGAAGAAAAAGAAGTCCAATGCATCCACCTACATACCTCAGGATAAGTCAGAGCATCCTGAGGTGGCTTAAGTAGAGGTTGCTCAACCAACTCTAACACAAGTATATCCTCTTGCAGCTGGAAGACCTATCCTATCCTGGACTTTTTCTAAAAATCTAGACAGATGGTATGTCATCAGAGATCAAGGAGGTCAAGATGTCTATTTCTCACAAAACATGCTTGATCTTCATATGTGTGATCTCCATGACATGAGAAGATACTATGAGAGTCTGAGGGATCCTGACCAGTCGATGAAGAAAGGAATGGTCTTGATCCTTATGAGGAATGTTAATATCTGAGTATCCTTCTCTGTTTTGGTAGCATCAGCCTAAGGAGAGTTTGTAAGGTTATACTTGAAAGGCAGATGTAACCAAAGCAACCAAAGAGATTCCAACATGCATGCATGATGTACATAGTAGAAGCTACTTTGAAAGTTTTACACTCTTCATAAGAAATATTTTAAGTGTAAAATCTTCCAGAGCCAAAGACCAAACCTTTCGAAGCCAAAGACTGATTTCTTCCGATGATAGAGAAGACATGTGTTGGATTATACCAGGCTAGTGCAACCAAAACAACACTTAGAAGATTTTGACGTACAACTAAAGAAGTCTTATGAAGCTAAAGCTACTCTATGGAAGACAAGTTAAAGATCATCCGAAGCTAAAGTATGAAGAACTTTAAAAGTAAAAGTTAGTCTTCCGATACTTTGTAGTTCTTCTTCCAAAGTTATTCAACTTACAAGATTCAAGACAAAGTCTTACGAAGAATAGAGTCATGAAGACTTGCAAAAGACTCAGAACAAGTTGATTCTTCCAAAGTATAGATGGCCTCAGAAGAACTTATTCTTTAATCCACTTTTTAAGAATACTTTAATCCACTATACACCCATTCTCAGTTAGTACAGTTACCATTCTTAGTTGGTGAAAAAAGGTAAGTCATGGACTTTTCATGACTACCTAATCTAGGATAATATTAGATCTTAGATGCTTTACTTATAGCAATGTAGTATTTGTCTAGTTATAAATTCCAGCTGCCTATCTAAGTACAATTGGCTGTAGATTGTAGTATATATAGTATCTTTTCATAACTTTGTAACAATGCTAGTAAGAATCTTGTAATACTGAGTTGAGAAGTAATATATACAAGTATCTTGAAAAAGCAATCCTTGTGTTCTTTTCTATTTTGATTAAATTATTTTACTACTTGTGAACTTAGTTAGAGATTCTGCTTTATCAAACCGAGTGAGATTTAGTGAGTTTGTGAGATAAACCTTAACCAACACCGATCTTGCATTTGGTCTCAGAGCCTTTTAGGCTATTAATTATGATATCTAACCATCCTAAATCACACTTGTTTCTTCATACTTACTCACTTTACTAAAATGGCTCTTAACCAGAAATTTTCTGAGTCAGAGATGGGAACCATGATCAAGGCCCCTATCATCACTCTTGAAGATTTTAGAGCAAGGTCTAAACAAATTAAAGGCTTTATCAAGTATCAAGACAGCTACATGTGGAGATTAGTTACTCATGGTCCCTACAAACCAAAGGTGGAATCCCCAACTGGTATTGGTGCTATGATAGAGAAGGTTGTTGAAGATTAGTGTGATGAAGACTTCCAGAAGATAGACATCAATAGCAAAGCTATGACTCTGTTGCTTACAACCATAAAAAACTCCATTACGGTAGGCTTTCAGCAATGTGAGACTACCAAAGTATTATTTGATGCTTTAATGTTGATGTACTGTGGTTGTACTGAATTCAAGGAGTCCAAGAAAGTTGTGCTGAAGTAGAAGTCTGAAAACAAACATACGTTTTTCATGAGACCTTGAACCAACAATACTTCAGATACATGGACTTGATCACATCTCTTCATTCTCTAGGTGTGGTTCTTGAGAAAAGAGACAGTGAGAAAATTCATGAGTGCACTTCCTCATGAGTGGACTTTCTACTGTGTCTCAATGAAGAGAACTGAGAATCTCAACAATCTCACCATGACTGAACTATATGGAATCCATGATGGATACCATATGGAGATGGAAACTCCAAAAGGCCATCAGATGAACAGACACTGAAACCTTCTAGTCAGTAACGCTTTACATATTGTTGAAGGTTCAAGAACTCCCATGCCCCAGTTGTACTTAAACTACCCCTAGAAGCCATCATCCTCTTTTGGGCCTTATATCACATTTCATGAGACACCCAGGTCTCAAAAGGCTCAACAAAATTCTTTCCAGGATAGTTATGCCTTTGTTTCATGAAATAAGCACTCTAGGGATTTTCAATTCTATTTTGATGATCTTGAGTGTTTCAACCCAGATGATGTGGAGTATGTGGACATTGGCCAGCAGATTGCTCTCTTTACCTATAGAGCAAAGAACTTCTTCAATAGAACTGGAAGGTAGTTCCCTCAAAACCCAAACAACAACAAAGTTAGGATTGATAAGTCAAAGGCCAAGTGCTACAAACTGCAACCAATTTGGTCACTTTGCATGGGAATGCAAGACAGCTTGATCTAATCCTTGAGCAACTCAAGCATCCTAACAACCTGCTATCCCAAAAGCTGCAGCAAAACCAACTAAAGAAAATAATGCAGTTGTTTCTCAGTAAGTTGATTGGAGCTTCATGGTGCAAGATGTCTCTCCTACTCAACCTCTTATGGCTGGAACTGAAGACCGTAAGGTATATGAACATCTTTGTGCCCAGCTTACATTGCTAAGGTCAAATTGTATCAGGACTACATGGTAATTAAATATGATATTAAGTCCTTAAACATATTAACATCTGATTTTAAGATAGCGGAATCTGACTACAAACTCAAAATTGAAGAGTTAGAGAAAACAGTATCCTCTATAAGTTATGAACATTCAAACTATAGGGCTCAAATTAAAGATTTAATCTCTAAGTTGACTGAGGCTCAAGCCCAGTTAGTAATATCCGAGGCTAAAGCCAAGAAGTATGCCATTGAAGAGCATACCTGTAACACCATTACTATAGCATTCTCCTACTCAAAGGTGTGTTATCAAAACAAAAGTGGGTTTGGAACCATTGAAATTGCTCCACCACACTCTTATGTGTCTGTTAGACAACCAAGATATGGTACTGAAGATCAAGAGATTCCAAACTGCTGACCAACTACCCAATGAGCAGAAGAATGATGCAATAATGGCAACCACTACTAGGAAGTAAAATGTAGAAAACCTCATACCAACCAGTAATGACCAACCCCAAACCCTCAAAGCCAGAAAGAACAAAATAGGGGCAGCAATAAAAACTACTAAGAAGGTGGATGAGTCAAAACTAAAGATAGACCTAAGGCAAAATGTTGTATTCATCTCAGCTGGATTCCAAGTGGTTTGAAGTTCTTATTCAGGAAAGGAGTGTAGTACCAGCACTCATGTCCTGCTGAAGGATCAGAAATTAAATAGGAAGTCTGCTGAAGAAGATTGTTACTACAATCCAGCAAGCACACATTATGCAACCAATGTTTAGAAAGAAGGAGTCAAGGATTGTTTCATATTTGTACATTATCATGTGGTCCAAGTGTTAAGGAAAGAAAAGCTTGTTTCTGAAACTAATTTGCATTCAAAAGAAACTCTTTCTTTCGAAAGGAATATGGCTTCGGAAAAAAAGCCAAAGAACAAAGAAAGTTCAAAAGCTTCCAAAAAAGGTGGTGATAACTTCTTTTGAGAAGAAAGAAGCCTCGGTAGCAACTCATGTTGTTCAAGCCTCATTAGGCTCATTGACACTGATCAACTATTGGATGGAATAGAAGATCAAAAAAGGTGTTGCCGCCCAAACCTCTACTTTACAAACCATAGTTGAACCCCGTGCATGCATTTTAGTTCAATTATCTCATCTACATTGGAAGAACCTAAGACCAACAAGACTTGGGTTTCCAATAGTAACTAATCATTTCACCATATGTGCAGGGACATCCATATGACAAGAATGGAAATGTAGGGATTATGGAAAGTGGATGCTCCACGCACATGACAGGGAACAAATCACTCTTACAATAGTTTGAATATTTTGATAGAGGTCCTGTGCAGTTCGGAGGTGAAGGCAGCAGATACATTTCTGGTAGAGGTAGTGTATCTAATGATAAGTTAATAATTGACAAAGTAAACTTTGTCAAACAACTTGAACCCAATCTCTTTAGTGTTTCTCAATTCTGTGATCAAAAGCACCAGATGTTTTTCACAGAACATGAGTGCATTATCCTCAAACTTAGGCTGACAATTCCTCAGGAATTGGTGCTTCATAGATCTCCTTGGAAAGGGGATACATACAAGCTGATATGAACAATGCTTCCCCACTGGGGGAGAAATATCATGCTTTGTTTCCAATGCTAATGGTGATAAGTCAACTCTTTTGCATAAAAGAATGTGCGATGTTAATTTTAAAACCATGAACAAACTGGTTAAAAATAACTTTGTACATGGAGTGCCTAAAAATTAATTTTTCTGTAAAGATAACTATGTTACTTGTCTTAAAGGGATGCAACATAAGGTCTCTAGCAAATCAAAAGAGGTTAGCTCCATCACCACCCCGTTACACTTATTGTACATGGATCTTTTTTGTTCCACAAGTATAATGAGAATTAGAAGGAAACCGTATTGTCTTGTGATTGTTAATGATTTTACAAGATTTACATGGGTTTTCTTCTTAAGAACTAAAGATGAAACTACAGAAACATTAAAATCTTATATTCCTAAAATTGAAAATCAAATTGATCACAAGGTAAAAAATCATTAGAAGTGATTAAGAGACTAAGTTTAAGAATTAAGTTCTTGACTCATTCTGTAACTCAAAAGGGATTACTAGAGAATATAGTGCTCCTAGAACCCCTCAACAAAGTGGTGTTGCTGAGAGGAGGAACATGACACTTATTGAGACTGCAAGAACTGTGTTAGCTGATTCAAAGTTGCCTCTAACTTTTGGGGCAGAGGCAGTCAACACTGCATGTTATGTGCAAAACAGGGTTCTCATTGTTAAGCCCCATGGAAAGACGCCTTATGAGCTATCGAACAAGAAACCACTGTTCATTGGCTTTCTTAGGTCCATTAGTAGCAGGTGTACCATACTTAACACAAATGAAAATTTAGCAAAATTTGTGGAAAAGTCAGATGATCCTATCTTTGTTAGATAATCCTCAAACTCTATTGTCTATAGAGTATATAACATCAAGAACCAACAATCTAGGGAATCATCCAACATGTTGTTAATGAGCACTCCTTGTGTTAAGGAAAATGGTCTTGATCATATCTTAGACATAGAATTGTTTCCAAACTATTCTAAACAATCTTATGATAATGTTTTCACTCGAACAGGAACTCAAAGTGACCTCTATGAAGATCAACTGTTTGAGTTACCCAGATCTATTTCAATTTCTCTATGAAGTCATGATGATCAAGCTCCCACTAGTGGAAGTCCTGAAAGCTTGAACATCTCAGGAAACAATGGAGCTTCAATAAGTAACATTAGCTGACAGCTCCAACATTCAACACCAAGCTGATGAAGACAGTGATCCAGAGGAATAGACCACTATTGATGCTTCCTCATAGCAAAATACCATTGATGTTGTTACACATTCATTCAATCAGTCCGTATTGAATTAGTGTGAGACTTTAGCTGGTAATGTTGTTCAAAATCCTGAGTAAAAGTTCACTAACTTGGATCTATAATCTATTTATGCAACTAGATGTGATTTCTAGGCTCAGGATACACAACACTTATCCAGCTAAGAACATTATTGGGGATGTCTCAGAAGGAGTGAAAACAAGAAGTCAGACCCATAATGGGAATATCTGCTTGTACTCAGGTTTTCTCTACAAGATGGAACCAAAAAAGGTAGAAGAAGCCCTCAAGGACAACAATTAGATTGAAGCAATGCAAGAGGAATTGCTTCAGTTCAAGAGGCAAAAGGTACGGAACCGATGTCCATTACCACCTGGCCAAGTTCATATTAGCACTCAGAGGGTGTTTAGAAACAAAATAGATGATAGAGGTTTGATCATCAAAAACAAATCAAGACTTATGGTTTAAGGATTACACTGATGTCTTCACACCTATTGCAAGGGTTGAGGTTTTGTAAATCTTCATCGCTTTTGCACCATCCAAGAACTTCATAATCTATCAACTTGATGTCAAATGTGCATTTTTGTATGGTGGTATTAATAGAGAAATCTATATGTGCCAACCACCTAGATTTAAAGACCCACAACACCCCAACTATATGTGAAAACTAGATAAAGCTCTGTATGGGTTACATCAGGCACCTAGACTATGGTATGAGACACTGTCTCAGTTTTTTCTGGAGAATTGGTATTCCAGAGGCACCATAGATAAGACATTGTTTATAAAGAAGACTGGGAAGGAGGTGTTGCTTGTACAAGTCTATTTTGATGATGTCATATTTGATTATTCAAATGAATAAATGTGCAAAGACTCTAAAAGCATGATGCGAAAGAAATTTGAGATGAGTTCTATGGGAAAGATGGATTTCTTCCTTAGGATTCAAATGAAACAAATGGAAGAAGGGTTCTTTATAAAACAATCTAAGTATGTCAATGACATCTTAGAAATATTCCAGATGAAAGATTATAAGCTAGCCAAGACACCTATACCCAGAAATCAAAATCTTTGTCCTGATTCTGAGAGGAAGGATACTGATCAGCATCAGTACAGGACAATTATTGGATCTCTGATGTATCTTAGTGCCAATAGGCCTGATATCATGTTTGTAACTTGTATATATGCAAGATATCAGGCTACTCCCAAGGTGTCACACCTAATTGCTATCAAGAGAATTCATAGATACCTCAAAATAGCTCCAAACTAGGTCTTTGGCATCCTAAGAATAAGGATTGAAATGGTTACGCTGATAGTGATTACGATGGTTGCAACATTAACAAGAAATCCACGTTAGGAGGATGTCAATTTCATAGTAGAAGGATCATCTCATGGCAATGCAACAAACAATCATGTGTCTTTACATCAACTACTAAAGCTGAATACATTGTTGTATTCAAGCGGCTATGCTCAACTACTGTGGATTCAAAATCAGATGATAAATTACGGTTTTAACTTCATGGAGACTCATATCCACATAGACAAGAAGATTGACATTTGCATCATAGAAAATCTAGACAAGCACTCTAAGACAAAGCATCAGGTACCGTTTCATTCGAGATATTCATGAGAAAAACTTAATCAAACTAGTCAAAGTCAATTCAAAGGAACAATTTGTTGATTTTTTCATTAAATCCTTTGATGAATATAGATTTAACTATTTAATTATAGCTATTGGGATGATTAACACTGACTAGTTAATCTCTTTTGAAAACCTTTACAATGTGTGTTGTCTTTGTTGTCTTTATACAATCTAAGCCCTATTACAAATGGTTTTTCTTAAAAATTTCTAAGTACGAATTCTTCCATAGAGAAATTTACCCTCGGAATATATCTTTATCTATCTTCCTAAGGCAAATTCCTTAGTACTAGTATTCTCTTCCAAAAGGTTTTTAGCCTCGGAAGAAAATTTGGTCATAGATCAAATCCACATTCGAAGCTTACTAACTTCATTTATCAGAAGAACACGTTACTCCCACTATGTAAATGAAAACAATTCTTATTGTGCAAAGGAAAACTTTAGGCCCCACTCTATAAAATGTAACATTTTATTGATGATTGTCAGAATGTTTAAATGGTTTATCTTACCGCCCCTGTCAAATCAAAACCTAAACTATCCTTTCACCTTATTCGTTTGGTTTTTACGCCCTATTTAAAAACTTCTGACTCTCTTTCTTACTTTCCTTAACACTACAAAAGCCCCCAAAATTTCCATCATCTTCTCCATTCATTCTCAAATTCCTTCAATCAAACAGCATCTTCAGAACAATGTCCTTGAATCCCCAACACAAGCAAGTCTCCATCCTTGATTCTTGAAAGGATGTCGATTTTCCCCCACTATCGACTTTTTGTTACAATCCACATAATTTAGTGCTCTTAATTTTAACCCCACAATCTACTGAAACCATATGGCCGAAT
>BJCN01010302.1:0-10203 GCA_018326445.1 Flaveria brownii | reverse complement strand
GGGGGGGGGGGAGGTGTTTGGGATTGTTTTTTAGAAACTGTTTATTCCTTTGGAAATAATGAATCTGATAATCATTTGTAACTAACCACAATGCTGGAGATAGAGTCTGAAATTTTATTCCATTGTAATGAAATGTAATAAGCGTATGAACTGTTTGAAATTTGGCGATTTTGCTTTTAAGGATTTTTCTAAGAGCTAAAATAATTAGAATTAGATTAGGAAATTCAAAATTGAATAAGCAGCTCAATATCTACTCATTCATCCTCAAATAAAGGAAAGATAATAAGATTGCTTTTATCTAAATACTCAAAACTGCTTTTCTGTTGTATCATAAGATTCAAAACACAATAAGCAGATAGCAGTTTTAATAAGCAATCCTAAAAACCTCCTTAACGTTCATACATTTTAGATCAGAGATTCCTTCTTCAAGCCCTAGTATTAGGATTTAGGGGACACTTTCTCCAGAATATTTGTGTTCTTGATGGTTGCATATGCCTTTTTTGTCAAGCAAAATATAAACATTCTACCTTATTTACTTGGTAATGTTGGATAAACCAACTTACATTCAATATTTAAAGGGTTTAGTCCCTTATTCTTTTTTCTGCAATGATTATAACTTGGAACTATTTTCAAACTAGTTGAAAATTTTGGACAGTTGAACAAGTTAAATATTCATGTGGACGCTACGTTTACCAAAATAAATATAATATTATTGAAAGTGAAATGTTAAGGGATAACCAGTGCAAAAAAAGCTTAAGGGACTAGAACGCTAACATGTTGAAAGTTGGTTTGCTTTTACCAATATTAACCATTTAACCCATATATAAACTTTTTAACATAAGTATTTAACCTGCTCAACATGTCAAACTGGCATTTTCAACAAGTCACTAAATAAATAAATAATAAGGGCTATAACAACTGCAAAAATGAGTTTGGGACTAAACCACCCAAATGGTTAAAGTTGCTTCGCTTCATCCTTTATTGAATACCTGTGAGTTATACAGATGTTTTTGTTTTCCAATAACTTGGATTTTTCTTCATTATCGGTGAGATATATGTCGGCCATTTCAGAATTCTCTCTTCTTCAGGTACATCCGTGTGGGCAATATCGTAAAAATACCGTTGTTGGTATACTTCAGGCAGAACATGATTTGGCACCTCTCTTCCGTATCCAAAATTTTATTTTACAAATTACCATCCTGTCCATCTTTCATCTCTTCTCTACAGTTTACTTTTACATTTAAAATATGTTTCTTTCTTTACTCTACAAAAGCCGTTCATCGGCTAGATCGTTTGGTTTCAGGACTTCTTATTCTTGCTAGAAGTGCTTCTCAGGCTGATATTTTCAGGCAACAGGTACACCCACAGTTTTTTTCCATCTTCCTTTCTTTCCCCTCTGGTAGTTGGTTGCAACTAAAATACAATGAATGTTGATCTTTTAAAATATGCATATTCCTCTCTCCCATTTTTTAGAAGTTATGTATTCTTATGCCTAAAAGTTGATGCATAATTAATTCAATTTAGATTGAGTCTGGGACGGTGCAGAAACAGTATATTGCAAAAGTAGTTGGGGAATTTCCCAAAGAGGAGGTACAATTTCTATATGAGGACGGATGCTTGGCTAATGATGATTTTCTCTCTTATATTGATTTTATCATTATTTTTGTTCAGAAAATTGTGAATTTGAGGGTGAATTTTAATGCTCGAGAAGGAAGGAGTACAGTAGAGGTAAAAGGACTCGTATCTGAGCAAAAATTAGTTTCGTTATATATCTACTATCATTTATTTCAGCCAAGACAGGTGACCTAAATACTCATCTTTTCTTCTCTAAAATACGCAGTCAATGTATAAAAAATGATTAAAAACCAAGAATATATTATTACTATGATAATATAAATGCACAAAATAAAACAATGTAAAGAGGTCTCATGCATTTTTGGGGTACTCTTGTTGCTTTTCCCATTCAAACTGTTTTCATTTTAGCTATTTTTTTTTATAATTTATCCCTGTTAGAGATAGTGACCTGTCCCAAATGGGTTGGAATTGCAACCTCTAATCTTTACTCAGAATTTTTTTTTCCTTTGTTAGAATATTGGCCTAGTAAAACAAAGGTAATACTCGGTATTTTATGGAACTACCACGACTCTTTTTATTAATATGAAGAACAAAAGACATACCTTAAACTTTATACAATGACCCTCTTTTATACTACTCCTAACTTTAATTACTATGAAATCACAACTCAAACACAGCTGGAATAACAACTCATTCACAACAAAAACATTCAATACTTTCCTAATATTTACCTTGACTAACATATTCTACATGTTAATTAATTCCATCCTCATTCTTGGTTCACCCGTATACACTCTTGAACATCAAGATTACTTTCTAACATTTCGCCCTTAATCTTGATGTTGTACCACCTTCGTCTTGAATTCCGAGTAACACCCATTGTTGATTCACTTTAATTCTTGGACCCCTTTCATGTCTGAATACCATTTTTTTTTGAATCTGCAAGATCTTTACCAGGTTCCCTTGATTTTAATTTTCAGGGTCATATATCACCTTGAATCCGCGAAATCATGTTTTTTCCCATCAGTCACTGATCTTCAAATTTGCTACACACATCTTCTGTTCTTCTTCTTCTTTGATTGCAACCGGGTTTGTGTCACACGAAAAACTTTCTTGCCTTCTGTTTGTCCTTGTTCTTCTTCACATCAACCCTTGACACACACTGCTCAAACCTAGATCAATCCTTCACAGATTAAATAGCTTCTACTCCACATCGGTATCACACCTTTATAACTTGTATCACATAGGTTTTCTTCACCTCGTTTGTTGCTTCACACAGTCGCCTTCTCTGGGTCCGTCTTCCATGGATATAACCTGAATCACACAGGTCTTTTTCTACTGCAGTTGTGTCACACAACCTGTCTTCAAATGATCTGTCACAGATCAGTACCCTGTTTTGATTGCTTCTCGCTATTGGTTTTCTCAGCCCTTTGATTTTTCAACAGCAACAGAAAAAAACTTCACAAATCTGGTCTGCTGTTTGATTGATCCCAAAACACATCCCTTTGATTAGAACCTCACGACAACCTTAATATTCAATCAACAGCCCTTCAATGTGATCTATCACAGATGGTTTAAACCTGTCACAGGTTCTTCTTCGGTCAGTCTATCACAGAACTAATCGGGTGGCTTTGTTCTACAAGTCTTCGGTTGTTACTTGATCTCCCTTTTACCGCCACACAGGTCTCTTTGATCGTTTCACTCTGATGCCAATTGTTAGAATATTGGCCCAGGAAAACAAAGATAATACCCAGGATTTTGTGAGAACTACCACGACTCTTTTTATTAATATGAAGAACAAAAGTTCACACCTTTAACTCTATAGTCTATACAATGACCCTCTTTTAGTCTTTTATACTACTCCTAACCTTAATTATGATGAAATCACAGCTCAAACACAACTGGAATAACAGCCCATTCACAGCCAAAACATTCAATACTATCCTAATATTTACCATCACCAGCATATTTTACATGTTAACTAATTCCACCCTCATCTTTCGTGGTTCACCTGCATACACCCTTGAACATCAAGATTACTTTCTAACATCCTTGTATCTATAATAAATGTTTTCTGTGGTGTAGGTAGGGGACCCTGATGAAAAAGACAGTAATATCTTAAAAGGGAAGGCCGCTTGCACAAAATTTACTAGAATTTGTACTAATGGGAAATATAGTATTGTATCATGTCATCCAATCACCGGAAGAACTCATCAAGTAAGAGAATGCATTTCGAGGTGGCAACGTGGGCGGGTCAGTGGGTAAAGTAACCGGCCAAACGAATAATATTTTTTTCGAAGTCGAATTGGGTTGACCCGAAACAGTATTTATGTCCTGGAGATTTTATGTATTGAAAGTATAAATTGACTGATATTCGACCCGTTCGATATTATACCTATCAGAGCTTAAACATAATCCTAATCTGCACATTTATAAGTAAATGGGGTCAACATTGCCACCTCTACCAAGTTCATTACAAAGCTAGAAACACTTGACTTCTTTTAACTTCTGCCCTGTGTCTCGAATAGATTCGTGTACACCTGCAATCAACGGGTCACCCAATAGCCAACGACACACTCTACCTCCCTGATTATGTTGATGGTAGCTCTAGGAGAGCATCTAATGCAGTAAAGTCAAAATGTTCATTAAAAGTCAACTCTAATGATAATTGCAATAGTCAACATGAAGATTCCGTTGAAGATTTTGACATAGATCCAATGTGCACAAATTGCCCAGACTTGGCCCCTATAGGGTAATAACCTTTTACTGTTCCATACATTATACCATTCAAAATTTAATTTCTAGTAAACGATTTTCATTTTATTTTTCAATTTTAGGCTTATTAAGGATATAATTTTATATTTTGGATACAGATATGATGGCAATGAAGAAGGTTTATGGCTTCATTGCGTGAGATACAGCGGGCCCGATTGGGTATATGAATGTCCATACCCAGAATGGGCATCTCTAACCTAATTCTTTTACAAAATTGTGGCTCCAAATTTTGATTTAAATTCAATACCTTTTTAACTATCTGGTGCTATGGTGCAACAAGGTACTAGTATCCTGTGAACTTGGAGGCTTCATGTAGTTGCTGTCAATGATCATTCAGGGCTGGCAATTTGGTCTTTGGCCAACCAAAACCTGAAATTGCCCGTCAACCTGAACACAACGTGTAATCATCCACTGTTCAATACGACAGAACCTGAACATGGCCCGTGCTTAACTTGTGTAACCGTGACCCACTTGTCAACCCATTTAGTTAAATGGATACCGGCTATTTCTAAACCTGTTTAATCTGTATAATTTCAGAAAATTCTATATTTTTTATGAAAAAATCCCTATGATTTTGCCTTTTCTTTTTTTTTTTTTGTTTTTTTTTAATTTGCGATATGGGTCAAAATCCAAGTTAGTCCATTTCACCTGAACCCAGTCCACATAATTCATTTGTCTCGGAAAACTTTTGATCCAATTTGAATCATGTTATGTTTGCAGTTTACATGTTTTCTTGTTGTGTCTAGAATTGTTAGTTTAAACATACATTTTCTTTAACATTAGCAGATTTCGTGTCTCCATTTGTTTTATTTCTAGCTATAAGTTTTTTTCGTTTGATTCTGGATCTCTTATTGCATTCTCTATAGTTCTTTAAGGGTTCTTACTTCTTAATTAGAGCATAAGCCCGTCCCTCATATATATGTGAGTGAATGTCATGAGGGATGGTTGTAAGTGAAAGAGAGAGAATTTATGAGGGTTGTATCGTGTTTTCTCATATTTGGAGAAACACGATACGATAATTTTTTTAATATTTTTGAAAGTGGTTGTGAGTGGATGAGAAATAAAATGTAATGACAAATGTATGAAAAAATATTATTTAATTAAAAAGAAGAAAGAAAAAGTAGTAAAAATACAAATATTATTCTGCATAAGAAAATATACCATTTAGTTGCAATGATCTAAGCATCAACGAACACGTTTTTGTTACAAAATGGAAACATCAGATGTAATTTGTTTGATTGAAAATGATTTGATGACCCTATCTAAATAAGTTAGCCGTTAAGAGTCGAGTGTATTTGACATTGAATACGTAGCATGATAAAGGAACTCTTTATGTGGTGGTAGTATTGTGAATAAGTTAAAACAAGGATTGTGTATTGATGATTACAATACATGAGTTTCTTATTATACATTTGTATGTGTTACTACATTTGAATGTGTTACTAGTGATAATTTAGTGCATGTATTATAGTTTATGAATTGCTACATGTGTTTAATTTGTTTTGAAAAAAAAATTGTACCCTACTACTTCTGTATCACATCAAGTTAATTACACTGTATTTTTGTTTTAATCCAATACCTTTTTGTTAAAAAACAAAGTATCTACAGAGTGAACTAGCTTTACATTAACATATACATTTATGCGGTGTTACTAATTATTTTATAGTGTATGCATTGCTCACTTACTATGTAGTATAGTGTGTGCATTAATGCATAATTTTAATATGTTAATAATAATACTTTAGCATATGCATGACTACATACGTGGCATATCCATTCCTGGTACGGTGTTTTCAATCGTTGTATATAGTGGCGGAGCTAAAATAAAACTTCAGAGGTATTTTAAAATTTTTTTTATTGTACATTCGTGTAAATTAAAAAAAAAGAGAGAACACGTTAAAAATTGAAGTTAAACAAATATCTATTAGATGATTTCATATCTCTCCTCTTTGGCATTTAAAAGCTTGAAATCGAACTATTACATCGTCATCTGTTACTTAATGAGATGTTTCTCTTTCAACCGCACAAATTAAAACATTCTTCACTCATTCGATTGCGTAAATCCGTCTTAACCATCTTTAATTTAGAAAAAAAACATATTTTAACGGTTGCGCTTGCAACCGGTAAACCAAAGCCTGTTTCCATTGCCAGACGAGTAAGGTCACATATTCCATCTAATTTTTCAAATCTATCATCTTTCTTTAGAATAAAGTTTCATCATTCAAGTTTCAAATCTCTTAATTTTATAACAAACAAAATGTAAATATAATCAAATACACTAGGACAACTAAAATTATAAACTAAAACCTAACCTAAAGTCAGATTTCATCCTTTTTGTGGCAGAGATACAATTTCATAAATCATAACAATCTAAAATCAAAAGTGAACTAATTTTTTTTTTTAAAAGAATACTTTGAACAATGGCAAGTTGGCAACAGCAGCTAGCAGGCGGCGCTCGACGATGGGCTGGTGGCTAGTAGGCGACAACTGGTCGATCGTGGCTGCTGAAGTAGGCATGTGGCGATGGCTGCTGTTTGCTCATGTCCCTAGCTGCTGATGCTTGAATCAAATGACAAATGAGTTTTTTAGTTTGTTAAGTTTTGGGTTTTTATTTTCATTTTAATAAACCTTGGGCTTCTGAATATTAATAATTCTTGGGGTTTTATAATATTTTAAGTTTAATGGGATTTTAATAAGATTTTGAGGTAAGGAGTTGGACTTTTAAAACAATTTGAGCGGTATCCTAATTTTTTGTATAGGGGTATCCTCATACATAACAATGAATAAAAATTTCGATTCGTGACGATTGTTGAGGGGTAACGTGTGCTACCCCTCGGGCTTTGGTATGTTCGCCTCTGGTTGTATATATTATATATGTTTTAAGTATATAGTGTATACATTGATGTGTACTCCCGTCTAAGAAAAAGAAGTGCTCACAACCATCGATGAACAAGTAACTACACAAAGGATAAGTGGTCCTTAATTTTGGGGTGGTCCTTATTTGAACTATACTCTCAAATAGCGCGCTCAATACAAAACTAATTTTTGGTAGAGAACCGATTGAATGACATAAATAGTTGCTCGTAATGCATGAAAGATAATCATGTATAATTGAAGAAATGTGAGGTGTCAAAATGTAGGGCTCCGAAGGTCTACGTTGCCACGATACTGTTCTATGGAAGCGGGCGGGCTGTTAGAAGTTCGACCCACTTTTTTATGTCGTAGGGAGGGATTGACCTTTCTAACGTATATTTAGTCGTACTGGCATGGCTCCATTGACTTCTTTTCGATCGGAGCATCCAGCAGCGCAACCCGGTTCTATTTGATTAAGCCCGTGCTCGTCCAAGGAGGGAGTTTGCTTTACCTAACCCCCTTTTTGATAACAAGGCAGAAAGCCCCGACCTGACATTCCCGAGAGTTCTCACAGTCGGTTTTTTATAGCATAAAAACAACTTCTATAGCCGAAACCATATTTGAACACTAAAATAAAACTTGTCTCAAAAGATCTTTCAAGTGTAATTTAACATCAAAACTGTAATCATATAAACATCATTTCAAAACTATGGATGTTAGATTTAAACTGTCCCAATAACTTTCATGTCCATGCCTGCATAATCTCAACTTTAAACCTGACAACTATTATGCATACAAAGTGAGCAACACTAAGTGAGCTCTACTTTTATAATAAAATATGTTTTTCATACTTTAAAACCTTTGCCTTTTCATATGTTGACACATATTAATACATACATATTAATATGTTTATTTTTTTCTTTAACTTTTCTAATCACTCCTTTCGTCCTGTTATCATTATCTTTTACTATAATTAATTAGTGTCATATGTTAAACCTCCAACATATGTTATGATACTGATCATAATCTCAAGGCCGAGCGACAAAGATCCCTTTTTATTCATGGTCAATCAAAAGGATAAGCCACTCACAATTGAGCTAACAACTCTTTACTGGGTTATGAACCTCCATTCATACACAGTTAATCACAAGGATTAGACTCCTATATGCATCCTTATATGCTAGTTAAGCGACACACAATTGAGCTAACAACCCCTTATTGGGTTGTGAACCTCCTTCATTTATAATGCTTGCAAGACTTTCATTCATTCTTTACATTTCACTTTTTATTTATATTATAATTTATTTTTATTATATAATACTTTACTTATAATAATACAAAGACATACCAAGTAAGATACACTTTAAAACCTTTATCGTTTTGAAACCGATTCAGGTCATAAAAGATAACACATTACTCATCACCTAGTCAAGCGAGAACTTCCTTAGCGAAACCTATGTATGCGAAAACTATAAGGCTTATGCGAAAACTTTAGTATAACCGAGAACATTACTATACGCGAGAATATTATTGTATGCAAGAACATCGTAGTATGCGAGAACATCACATAAATTGAGTCCCTTGCACACCAAGTGTCCTATACGCAAGAACTTCATAGTACGTGAGAACCTATAGGCGAAAACATCAACCTAGGCTAGAACATCTATACATTTCATGCAAAAATATCCCATAATCAACCAATTCATCGACTTAATCTCGACTAATTAATCCATACCATAACTATTTCAATAAAATTTATCATCATAAGCATTAACAAACATAGAAGTATGCATAAAAGCCCCAAACTTGTTAAAGAAGGGGCTAGAACTCACATTTTAAAGATTACACTCTCAAATACGTTTTCGAAGAGCTTATCGATCATAAACTTAAAGACTACTTTGCCTTTCTATCACCTCTACTTCTTGCCTCTTCCTCTCTAGAACACACTAGCAACAATTCTCACATGAAGATATGGCAAAAGGGGTGCCCTTACCTTTTTATAGCTTTGTCCGTCGATCATGATCTCGCACGAGAACATTTATACGCGCAAGAACATTCAGGCGCGAAAAATCCCTGGACGAGAACTTCATACCTTTTTTGATTCCTTGAAAATTTTAAGGTCTTATAGAAAAATATCATATGTGTCACATTTTAAATCAATAAGCTTTTATATACTGTAAATACGTGGTCCAACTCCTTACGATTCCGGTCTATGTTGAACTTCGATCAACGGGTGTCCTCTGAAGCTTCACACCTACGCACAATGAAAATAACACCAGTTAAGGCGTTTCAGGGGGGGAAGTCTCCCTGTAACAACCCTCCGGCGTGAGAATAAGAAACCGGTTGACCGAGAATAAGTGATATGGTAAATAAAGAGAGAGTTTTTATGTGTATATTTCATGAGGATCTCAATCCTCCTTACCTGGTATTTATAGGCTTTGCTATGTGTAACCGTCTGCTGATTTACAGGGATTATTCTCCTAAGAATCCGTTACCTTTTATGCTCTCCGCTTGTTACAGAATTATCAGTTTTGACTGGGGGTGATTCCGATATAATTAAGGGCGGAGCACGAGTTATATTGGTTTACCCGTCGCGCCCGTATGGGCCGGCTCCCCGGGTTCATTATCCGGTGTTGTACAGGTTGTTTGTACCCTACGTCTACATATACTTACCCTAGTTCTGCCCTTATTATTTGCATTGTATTGTATTGAACATCCCATATGTCACACCCCGACCGACGGCGGAATCATCGGAGCGGACGAGGGAATGATTGATTGTTCATAACACATGGTTGACTAATGGTGGAAATAATATTAAAATCAGATTACAGGAAAATATATGTTTAACATACACAAATACAACAATCGAAAACCACAAATAATAATTGTCTTCTATTTCTACTAAGTCCGTGTCTTAAATGAGCACGTAGAAGTCCACTATCTTGCTTAACCTGAAATCATGTGAAAAGTAACGAGTCAGCTAAAATTTAGCTGGTGAGT
>BJCN01010246.1:0-11723 GCA_018326445.1 Flaveria brownii | reverse complement strand
GAAGAAAGTTTTGAACATGAGGTAGAGGCAATGGTTGGAGCTCATAAAGGATTATGACTACGAGATCCAATACCAACCGGGCAAGTCCAACGTGGTGGTAGATGCCCTTAGCCGAAAGGAGAGCCCGAGCCGATTCGGGTGAAAGCTTATCAGTTGATTATGACCTCTGATGTGATGACGCAGGTCAAGGAGTTTCAAGATGAGGCTTTGAAAGAAGATCGCCTTAACTCTGAAAGGACGAAAGGTCTAGTCACGAAATTGGGTGAGAACAGGCTTGGTGTTAGAACCTGATTCAGATGAATGTGGATTCCTTATTACGAGGATTTACGTGGAACGATCATGGATGAGACCCATACGACTCGATACCCCATTCATCCCGGTGCAACCAAGATGTACCACGACATGAAGAAGGATTACTGGTGGCCGAGTATGAAGCGTGACGTAGCAGAGTATGTGAGTAAATGCCTTACTTGTATACAAGTGAAGGCGAAACATCAGAAGCCGTATGAAAAAATCCAACAGTTGGATATATCCGAGTGGAAGTGGGAGCATATCACCATGGACTTCATTACGAAGTTACCACGTACCCCGAAAGGGTATGATGCTATATGGGTGATAGTTGATCGTTTGACGAAGAGTGCTCACTTCCTACCGATCCGAGAGACGTATTCTTTGGAGAGACTCACAGATCTATTTATCAACTTAGGCAAGGTCTTGAAAGCCTTCCTCTTATGCAGGTAAGCAATTCCTCCCCCTCTCCTCTTTATCATATACATTTTGAGGCCAGGGTTATACTTCCAGCTAACAATCCTCTTATTCGCCTCCTTTTTGCTCAACCCTTCCATGCTCTGGAATAGGGGAGTCAGCTCCTCAGGCTCTTTCTCTCTAGCAAATCAGTCCTCTTTGTCCATCTCAATCACATTATTTTCATCCTCACCTTTCTTGAACACATAAGTCAAGGTCTCTCATCCACTTCATAGTATTCAGGCTTAGAATCATAGCCTACCAACTGCTCGTCATCCTCCTCCTCATCCATCAATCTTTTGTCTGCAGACTTCTCAGCACCTACAGACTGCTCTTGGAATACTTCTTCTCCTCCTAGATCCTCCATGTACATTCCTAAATCCACAAATCCAGCTTCAACGGCCTCTTCAACATTCTTCACATTCACAGACTTCTTTCTTATCCCAGACCCTCCTGTTTCCTCAGCTGCTGCCCAAGATGCGCCTTTTTCAGCTGCTGCACTAGATGTGCTCTCTGCTCCCCTAGATGATGTACTCATGTGTAGAAACGGGTACTTGGAAGTATTAGTCAAATCATCTAACTCATGTTGAGTTAGCTGTTTGGGGAGGCCGGCTGTAGCTTTCAGATCATTCACTTCTTCTAGCAATCTTTTGATCAATTTATTTTGATCTATCAGCATCTTGGTCATCCCCTCAATCACTTCGTCCTTTTGCCTTTCCCTTAGCTCTTGATTAGTAAGTTTCGTCTTAATCATACTTAACTCATTTGCCAGAGAGGTGTTGAGATTTCTTATCACATCCTCATCCAATCCTCCCCTTCCTTCTGTCCTCGGTGGCTCAGTAAAGGTTAGATGTTGATGTTTAGTCCTCTGCTCCATTTGTCTCTCATCAGCTTTCCTCTTAGCTTTCTTTTCCTTCTCAGCTCTGGCCTCAGAAGCCATCTCATGAACTTCATCTTCAAATACATAATCCTTCTCCTTCGCATATCTCTTCCTCTTCCTAATATCATCATACTGTTTGTGCCTCGTCTCTTCAGCCCATTTATCCTCAGACTCAATCACCCTCCTGAAATAATTCCATCATTCTGGAGGGTACATGTTTTCCCATAGATGGGTGATCTTCCCACTGAAGTCATGCCTAATTGCACAACAATCTACAAAAATGCGGGTGTTCATTGATACTAATCTCTTTACCTCTCCATATCTGGGAATGTTAGGAATGAGGTCATCTATAATCAAGTGAAGGAATCGAGGGTATAACAACCATTTGTCCTTCTTCAGAGCCATCACATTCTCTACCATGCAGTCAAATATAAGTCTACCAATGTTGGCTTTCTCTCCTTTATAGCATATCACCATGGCCTTTGCCCTGTCCAAGTTCAGCCCATCTGATCCACCTTTATGGTGATCTAAGCACATAATAAACACGAGGGCTATATATCTCCACTCCTTGGAGAGAAAGGTTTTTTTATTTTCTTTCTCGTCCTGAACGGAGGTCTCTCATATCCCATCGACCTGAAGGCGTCAAATACTTCCTGATCAGATAGTGTAACCTCCTCTCCTGAATCCTCATCAAGTCTCAACACCCTTGATATGACATCTGTTGTAATAATCAGCCCATTCTCCAACACCCTAGCAATAATCCTCTGTGAATTGGCCCTCGTGTCATACTCAGCTGTACGCCAAAAATCTCTGATGTGTAAATCATATATGGTAGTGGAGTGTGAAATCGCCTAAGCAATTGGGGATCTCTGCAACCATCATATGTAGTCTCTAAACCCGACAGCTTTCGGGTGAGTATCATCCAAAATAGCAGTGATGTTGTTCCTCTCATCAAACATGAGATTTGCCATTTAATCTGAAAACCCGATGAAACGTATTAGTATGGTGTATTAAACAATAATATTAGAGAAAAATAACAAAAAAAAAATAAAATTAAACAAAAAACAAATAGTTTCGCTGGCCGAAATTATAGTTTCGCAGAAGGAATTTTAGTTTCAGCAAGAGAAAAAGGTAGTTTCAGCAGCAGTTAATTATTAGTTTCGGCAAGACAGTGTAGTAGATTCGACACGCCGATACTATAGTTTCGACGCAGTGAAATTGAATTTTGATCTACGAAACTGTTAAGTTCGCTTGGACAGCATGACTACACAGTTTCGCTGAAGGACCAAGAACTTTCATTCAGTTTCGCTGGACTATTGGTAATTTCGCAGTAAGAAGTGCGAGAGAACCAAACGGTCTCAATCAAATAAACCGCAAACATGCTATAAAACCTAGATGAAACTAAAGTCCTGAGTTCGAAGCTCACTTGCGAAGGAGAAACAATGAACAATCAACACACAAAAGCACACAAACTTAGATTCGCAAGAAAAACCTCCGTAAAACCCTAAACACAGACTCTTGAATACTGTGAAAATAGGAATGCAGTTTCGGAGAAGGTGTTAAATAGCATATAGTTTTGCAGCAGCGAAACTAATGTTATACATTCACAGCAGCTTCACTTTCACAGTAGCGAAACTATAGTTTCTCCATGTGAAAGAATCGGCGAAAGAGGCAGCGAGGCTGCAGTCTCGTCATGCGAAACTACCAGCGAAAGTATAGTTTCGCTGGAAACCCTAAAATTTTAAAAATAAATTTTGTTTCCATATCTTTTTTTAAAAATAACAAATAAAAGAAAAATAAATTTAAAAATAATTAAAAAAAATAAACACAATAAAAGAAATCAAAAGAAATTGCCCCACATGACCACGCCATACTTCATATAGTTTAACAAAAAACAAAGAAGAAAACATAGGTAAGAACGAGAAGCTGAAAGAATCTTCTGGAGAGTCATAGTTCGGTGAGATTACAAATATACTTGTCCTTTTAAGCCCATGCCTTCTTCTTTTCAATGAGTAACCCGTAGCTACTATTATCATGTTGTTGGTTTATTTAAAGAACACATTGAATGACTCAGTCCCCATAAACATTTGGCAAAGAAACTTATCCTATCCTCATGATTTATTGAACAAATGACACCCACTAATTGATTATTTCTTTTAAGATACATCAAAGATCCTTTGTCAAAAGAAGCAAGGACCTTCTAAACAACAGATGATTAGAGCTCCAGGTCAGTACTCTCGTCCAGCAGAGGAGATCATCATGTTGCACCGATGAACACTCCAGGTCAGTACTACCGTACAACAGAGGAGTTCTTCATATTGTTTTGATGAGAGCTCCAGGCCAGTACCATCGTACATCAGAGGAGATCATCATTTTGTGCTGATGAGAACTCAAGGTCAGTACTTCCGTACAACAGAGGAGATCATCACTCTAGGTCAGTACTACCGTACAACAGAGGAGATGAGCACAAACATAAGACACAAAAGTACACAAAGGAGCTTCTTGGATTCAAAGATGGATAAGCGTATAGCTTTTGAGAGCGAATGGATGATTTAGAAACAAGGATACTTATGATAAGAACAGTACAACATAAAAATGCCCCGTTCTCAACCCTTTTTAAACAAGGACTTGAAACTTTGTGAAGGCCAAAGATGTCAAGGGGATTTTCTGAGTCATCATGTTTCTTATTCTTTTAGTTAAGCTACAAGATTACTGTCTACTTTACTTTCGGGATGAACGAATCAAACAAATCCTAACACGTTACTGTTGACCTCCTTCATATTTTCCAGACATTAGAGAGTTAGAAAATTTCTACAAAAGAAAGCAAGAGAAACATTTACTATTCTCCCCTGAAAATTCTACGACTAAGCAAGATGTAGAAATTTCTTAACTGTAAATATATATATTTTTTATACATATATTTTTATTATTATTTTTGTTTTTTTTGTTTTTTTATTAAATATGAAAAATGGTAAAAGACGATGGAACATACAGAAAAGAAAGAAAAGAAGAAAATAACGAAAGAAATATAAACAATATGTACAAAGATTGTTTTAAGGAAAACGAGTTTAAAATGATATTAATCCCAACATCGAGATCAATTCATAAAAATGAGGTTTATCAAAGGTTTTTGTTAAAAGATCTTCTTTTTGATTTTTTGTATCAATGGGAATAATATTAATGAAACCCTTTTCCTGAGCATCACGGATTGCATGAATTTGTGTCTCGATGTGCTTGGTTCGGGAATGATGAATAGGGTTCTTGGCGATGCCGATGGATGCATCGTTGACACAGAACAACGGTGTATGGAGAAAGTTGATCCCATAGTCAATCATCTGGTGCTGAATCCAGAGCAGTTCAGAACAACAGCTGGAGGCAGCAATGTATTCTGCTTCTCCCGTAGAGAGAGAGACAGTGGTCTGTTTCTTGCTTTGCCATGATACGAGACAATTGCCTAGGTATTGACAGCCTCCAGTAACCGACATTCTGTTTAACTTGCAGCCATTAGAATCACTGTCAGAATAGGCATGTAAGTCAAAATTCTCACCATAAGGATACCAAAGACCTAAACGAGAAGAGACTTTAAGATGTCAAAAGATTCGTTTGACAGCCTTTTCATGAAACTCCTTCGGGGCAGATTGGTATCGACCATAATATCCTACAGCAAAGGTGATGTTAGGATGACTTGCTGTAAGATACATAAGGGAACCAATCATCGATATGTAAAGTTGAGGATCAACGGATTTCCCATTCTCATCAGGAGTGAGGCAAGTTTGAGAAGTGAAAGGAGTGAGTTTAGGAGAGGCATCATCCATCTTGAATTTCTTCAGAATCTCTTTAATATACTTCTCCTGATGGATGGGAATTCCCTTTAGCTTTTGTTCAACTTGCAACTAGAGGAAAAAGCACATCTCTCCCATCATGCTCATTTCAAATCGACTGCGCATGACCTCCTCAAACTCCCGACACAACGTCGTATTGGTGGAGCCAAAAGTAATGTTGTCGACATAAACTTGAACAATAAGCATCTCACCACCGACTTCCTTCTTAAGTAATGTCATATCGATGGTGCCATGAGAAAAACCATTGCTTAAGTGATATTGTGTTAAGGTCTCATACCAGATTCGAGGAGCCTGATGGAGACCGTAAAGAGACTTATCAAGCTTGTAGACTTTGTCTGGAAAATCTGGATCCTCAAAACCAGGTGGTTGGCACACATATATCTCCTCATCAATGTCTTCGTAAAGAAATGCACATTTGACATCCATGTGATAGACTTTGAACTGCTTATGGGCTGCATGTGCCAAAAAGATTCTAATGGCTTCAAGATGGGCAACAGGAGCAAAGACTTCTATGTAGTCAATCCCTTCTTCATAAGCAAATCCCTGGACCACAAATATGGATTTGTTTCTTACTACAATGCCACGGTTATCGGGTTTGTTCTTGAACACCCATTTTGTGCCAATTGGGCATTTGTTTGGTGGAAGATCGACCAGAGTCCACACCTTGAGTTTCCAAAACTGTTGTAGCTCTAATTGCATTGATTCAACCCAGCAAGGTTCCTGATGAGTTGCACGAACGTTTTTAGGGACGATTTTGATATAAAACAAGAGAAGAGACAGACGTTAATCAAACCAGATCGACTCCGTGTCCAAACTCCATCGGTGATAGATCCTATGATGTTATCATATGGATGATCTTTTAGGGTTTTGAAATCGATGGGCATAGGTAGGATATTTGTCGATGGTTGGCTAAAAGATTGTTGATGAGTAGATAAAGGTGAGGTGGATGGTAAGGTACAGTGAATTGGAGAGATGGGAGATGTCGGCTGAGGTGTGGTACATGTAGGTGATGAGGGAAGGGATGCTGAAACAGGTGGAGGTGGAAGGTCAAATGATAATGAGGAAGATGCAACATTAACTGATGTAGCATCGTTTGCAGAAGTGGTAGGAAGGACATGAGGGTCGACAGGTAATGGAATTGGAGGAATGATATTTGTTTGAACATTGGAGACAGACGCATCATCATCAAAAGCTGGAAGATTAAAAGAGTTAAACACCATATCAGAATCAAAAAACCATGTTGGTTCAGATCGAACATCAAGGAATTAGATTCCTGCCAATCAACATAGAAGGACTCTTGAACAATACGTGTTCTCTTGTTACATACTCCATAAGCCTTTTGAGAAGAAGAATAACCGAGAAGTAACATTCATCAGACACGAAACTGAATTTCATCTTCTGCACCTGCGTATTCAATAAAGTACTCGAGCAGCCGAATGGTCGAAAAAAGTCAATTAAAGGCTTTCTTTTATGAAATAGTTCATAAGGAGTCTTCATTTTATCTTTGACTATCAACACCCTGTTCAGAACGTATGAAGCACAATTCACCACCTCAGCCCGAAAGATGATGGGTAAGGAGGATTCAATCAACATTGTATGAGCAGCTTCAATGAGGGTGCGATTCTTTCGTTCAGCCACACCATTCTGTTGAGGGATCCTCGCAGCACTGTACTGTCTTAAAATTCCCTTAGAAGCATAGAATGAATCAAAGATCTGATTTCTAAATTAAGTACTGTTATCACTTTGGATTGCTATAACCTTCCTCTTGCTTATCATTTTAATCAAAACAATTAACTTCTGTAGCTCCTCAGCAGCCTCTCCTTTGTGAGTAAGAAATCTCACCCAGGAGTATCTGAAAAAATCATCTGTAACCACAAGGCAGAAAGATTTTTTAGCAATTGATTTAACACTGATTGGGTCAAACAAGTCAGTATGTAACAACTCGAGGGGATTGGATATGCTATTTTCAATTTATGGTTTATGTGGTTTCTTATGTTGTTTTCTCTTGGCGCATGCCATGCATTTTTCAACCACAGAAAAGTCTTTCAAAGTAATCCCCTAATAAGATTATTTTTAACTAATTTGTTTATAATTTTAAAATTTACGTGGCCCAATCTGTGATGCCATAGGAAAGACTCAGAAGTGGAAGCTTTGGACAGGAGACAGGTGACGGTAGATGTTGACTCCTTTGAATTCATGTCAAGAATATATGTGTCATGATTTCTTGGAGTTCGCATTAGAACCATATCATCTGGAATCTCAATTTCAGATTTCAAAAAGAGACATTCGTTGGACTTGAATAAGACCGGAATGCTTTTATCACAAATTTGAAAGACACTCAACAGATTGAACACAAGCTTCGGTACATAATTGACTTTCTCTAAGGTAAGAGAGCTGTTGGAAACTTCTCCTCGACCAATCATTTTTCTTCCTTTCTTGTCGCCGGCGAATGCGACGTAACCTCTATTGATTATTCGATAATTGGTCAATAGATCTTTTAGACCCGTCATGCGTCTGGAGCATCCACTATCAATATGCCATACACTATTTACAACTTTAGTGGATGTCTCCTGCAAAAATATCAAAGAAAAAGTTAACCAGGTGAAACAGGAACCCAAGTTTGAACAACTTTGGGTTTAGGAGTAGCAGATTTCTTACAAAAGAAGTTATTAACCAATTGAGTTAACCTATTCCCAAAAGAATTTCTATTAACATGTCTATGATGAAGCTGAGGACAATGCTTAACTACATGATCATCTTTACCACATCGAAAATAGTGTGGTTTTAATCTAGGTCTGTTATGTAATAAGGGTGGGATTTTGTCAATGTATATTTCCTCATCACATTCAGACAGTCTAGAGTCAACATCACTGTATGCCTCATACATGTCTTTAGGTCTGTTTTTATTTGAAAAAGAATGATTATTTACAGAAGAAGATGAGATGTCATCTGAAATACATATGGTATTTGTACCACTTGTACTTGCTTCAGATGAAGATGTGACCCTTTCATTTGACATAAAAATTTTAGTTGGAGTACAAGATGGAAGGGGGTGAGAAAAGAACTTTTCGATACAAGTAATTTTAATTTCCTTATTACTCTTCACAGTGATACCAGTCACAAGATTAACACAATCAGAAGAAGTGGCAACATCACAATCCACAGAATTTAAAGATGAAACAGAGACATCACTAGAACATGAAGAAATATAGTCTGTTACAGATTCACTAGAGACAAAAATAGAATTTAAACTAGATTTATGATCTAAGACAGAATGCTGAGATTCAGGTGTACTAAGACTAGAGCATCCAAGCCCGCTAATAGGTCCATAATCGTAGTCCTCACGAACATGCTTAGGGTTCACACCTTCTAAACCTGCAGACATACTATTAGTATCTATTTGGATCAAATCATTAGAAGGATGAGGAACAGGCATAGGTGAATAACAGTAAGTATTAGGAGGAGGACAAACCTTAGCATTTTCATATCCCAAACCTGTTTTAATCCTAGCCCCCGTTGAGATTTACATAAATCGTCATGTTTCATTCCCGATATAGTCCATTTATCGACATTTGACTGAAGCTTGCTTGTTTCAAATTCAGCAAGAGCAACCCTTTCAGTCAAAGTGTTAATGTCAACATTTCTTTCCAAAACTATTCATTTTAAGTGATCATTTTCTTTTAAAGCCTCGTTTAATTTAACAAAATATTTAGACTCGTTTATTTTAAGTTTCTCATTAATTCGTTTTAAATCTTTCTCATTATCAATTAATAAACGATTAGCTTTATAAACCGCAAATAACCTGATTTTGCAAGCTGAAGAACACATATCCTGAACTACCTCATAAGGAAGTCTCATCACCACCTTTTCTGCTGCTAGAGCTTTCTCGTATTGACATACCAGAGTACTAAACTTGTTTTCCTTGACAGTGGTAGCAGCATCATCTTTTTCTTTGTCTTGCTCAGTGGGTTGACTGCCTTCCTTCATTATCTCCTCAATTTCACATTCTTTCACCTTCCCATCTTCCTTCACCTTCACAGAAACTTCACCTTCATCTTTAAACTTCTTGAATGGATCAAATTCATCCTCACAATGCACCTCCTTCTTTCCGTCAACAATCTCAGCCACCAGCACTTGATTAACCTCTTCTCTCATCTCTTCAACTTTAGCACTCCAATCAAAGTTGGAAATCAATGTTGTCTCTTTCTTATGACTCACTTCCCCTTTACTCCCGGTTGAAACTAGTCTTGGAACTCCTAAATTACTAGGATCAGTGACGATTGGCAGTGGACATTCATGTTTGAAGTGTCCCAACTGTTTGCAATTGAAATACCTCAGTTTAGACTTATCAAATCCCAGTTTGGAGTTAGAGCTTTGACCTCTAAAATTCTTTCTGCCTGTGCGCTCCATAAATCTTCGAGCTCTAAGTGTCAACATTGCCATTTGCCATTGAATGTCAGTTTCTTCAAGATCATCAGGGTCCACCTGGTACATATCCTCCATTGTCATCCCTTTTCCTTTCAACTCCCCTGCTACTAGAGCTTCATTACTCTGAACAAACATACCAAAAAGAGTCATTATATCACATGAAACAAAAGTTTCAAAATTTTCTTTCAAGTTAGGTTGATCTCTCCCAGCACTACCACAACCTCTATAATAGTCACCAGTATTCACTCCGCCTTGACGAGACGCTTGCATTGGAGAGCTTGCAGCGGAAGACAGTAATGCAGCATTCTGAGTATAACCGGATGTAGGCATCATGGTCTGATTAAATTCCCGTCTCTTCAGATCTAAATCAAAGGATTTTAGTTTGTTGATTACGTCCATAAGCTTGTAATCAACAAAGTTTCTCTCCTACTTCCGCATTCTCACTTGTAAGCTCTATTGGGGTGGTAGAGAGTCTAGAAGCTTATTCACCTGCTCATGATTACCCAATTGATCATCATACTTCTTTAGAGTACTTGATACTGACAAAAATCAAGTGGTCATATCCGTAAGGTCTTCATTCTCATGTCCGACAAACAAATTAAACTCCTCCTGAGCTTGGGCTTTCTTGTCCTTCTTCAGATCTTCATTTCCATCATAGAATTCACAAAGTGCATCATACAAAGACTTTGCATCCTTATGTTTGGCAAATCGATTATAGATGTCAGGCGAAAGACATAGGGTTAATGCTCCAAAAGCTTTCTTGTCTCGATTAATCATCTTCTGATCCTTCTCGTTGAATGTGGATAGGTCCATGTTTTGAGACACTGTACCACCAACAGTAACCATTGGCTTGTGCGGGCTAGTGATGATAGATTCCCATTGGTTGTGGTCGGCGTAGAAAAAAAAGGCTTTGAGACATCTTTTCCAATCTTCAAACTTGTCACCATTTATGAGTCTTGGAGGTCTGTTAGGAGCAACACTTTCTAAATCTGCAAGAGTGAGAGAAGTCATATTTGACATGCTAGTTTCGCAGAAGAGAAAGGTAATTTCACAGGAAATAAGTAGTTTTGCAGAGCTAGTTTCGCAGAAACTAGTTTCGCAGCCCAGAAGATAATTTCGCTAGCAATTTCGGCAACAATTTCGCTAGCCTGGAGCTTAAAATTGCTTAGTTTCGCCGACAGTTTCGCACAAAACAAGCTTGAACTTTCGTTCAGTGGTACTTTTGACAGCAATTTCGCTTGAAAGTGGACACAAGCACTGTTGAACTTTCGTTCAGGATTTTTACTTTCGCAAAAATGGAAAAAGCAACTAGAAAGTTTAAAACACTTCAAGCTTCGCTGGATGAATATGATAGTTTCGCTGTAAGATCCGTACATTCGCTGGATGAATCTGAAAAACCTTTTATACTTCGAAAACAATCTAAAATCACCCAAATCTCAATGGATTTGAGATATGATGATTGACAGATCTTTCCTAACAAAAAACAAGCAAAATTCAATCAAATTCCATATCAAATACACTCAAATTTGATCCAGAATTGATGAAATAGTGATATTGAACAAAAACAATCAAAAACCTCAAACAATCAAGAGCACAATGGCTTTGATACCATTTTGTTGGTACATATGATCGATTTTCAGTACAAATGAATGTTTGAATCGTTCAATATCATAAAAAATAACAAACACAAAGATGAAGATGAATAAGAACAAGCTAAAAGTATTCTAATATAAGCAGTAAAGCACCAATACAATCAAAAGTAGAAAAGCTCAATATTTTTCAGTGAATGGCAGCTTTAAAATGCCTCTTGCAACACAAATACACTATTA
>BJCN01010218.1:0-14296 GCA_018326445.1 Flaveria brownii | reverse complement strand
AACTTATCTAAGAGTATTGTAAATAGAAACAGGTTCAACGCAGTGCCTTAATGTAAGCCCACCTCCACATTGAATGAGCCCCTGTCTCCTACTAGCATTCTCACCAGCCAAGTAGTATCATACATATCCCTAATCATCTCAATGTATCTTTTTGAAATCCATCTAGCCTCAAGACTCTTCGGTATCACCGTACGAGGCACACTATCGTATGCCTTCTCAAGGTTTATAAACACCTTAAGTAGGTCACGCTTCTTCTCTATATACTTCTCCATAAGTCTCTTAAGTATATGTATTGCTTCCGTAGTAGATATCCCCAGCATAAACTCAAACTGGTTTTCCAAAACTTGAGTTACCCTTGTGATTCTTGCATTAATCACTTTTTCCCATGACTTCATAGTGTGACTTAGAAGTTTTATTCCCTAATACTTGTTACGGCCTTAGGCATCCCTTCTTTAATATATAAAGGAACAACCACGCTATTCCTTCATTGATCATGAATCCTACTAGTTTTGACTATAGTGTTGAAAATTGTTATCAGCCAACGAACTCCTTCATCCTCTTAGCATTCCAAGCCTCAAGGAAATGTTGTCACATCCTACCGCTTTGATTATATAAAATAATTGATAAGGATAAGTCTTGATATGTTTCAAATTATATTATAACGCATACAGCTGAAGAAATTATGATAATGATCGATGGTCAAACCTCTTCCATTTTTATGGAAAAGTAAAAGAATGTGTACCCTTGCTCCTGTAACCGCAAAAAATAGTGTGTCGTCGCAAAACATATCGTCGCAAAAGATTTATCTCAGAATTTTATTTTTTTAAAATAAGTGGAGCCCACAAAAGGTTTCGTCGCAAATTTCGTCGCAAATAACATTTTGCGACCACTTTTTTACGGTGACTGTTTTGCGACGACATTTTCGTCGCAAATAATATATTGCGACGAAAGTTTAGTTTTTTGCGACGATACATATCGCCGCAAAAAAGTCTTTTTCTTGTAGTGGATTCGGATACATCCGATAGTAATTGATTGGCATAATAAGAGGAATTCAAGTAGTAATGATTCGCTTCATGCACTTTTGGGCACATTAAAAACAAATCTAATTAGAAAGATATTCAAGCTATTACTAAATTTTGCATCTATTTTGAATAAATATGTGATTACTCCATGAATGAGCAAAGATATCAAGAAATTCAATTACAGTAAGAAAAAAGTTTAAATCAATACTAAAGCAAAATAAGTTTGGCAGCACATGAAACCAATTGAAAACAATATGATATATTTATTGTGATCGAGAATTAATATGATTAAGGATTAGTGGGCTTTGAATTAATCTCTACATTTATCAAACTGTTTGGGTGCAATATCTCAATCTTTTTATTTCCTACTTTGTATTACTCGGTTGACTTTATTTAATTTTGTTACCTTATTTATAGTTTTGAAAAATCATAACTAAGTGATCTAGTCATATGATGTTTTTCTCTCACTAAAATTATACGATTTTAAATTCTTACAAGTAAAAGGTAGTTGGTATTTAGATCAACTAAACATACCAGTTAAATGGGGATCTTGGATTAATGCAGAGGTGGCCCTGAGCCAAGGCAATATGGTCATTCGTCCAGGACCCGAAAATACCAGGTGACCCGAAATTTAAAAAAAAAATATGTACATATTTATATATTTTTTAAAAAAAATTAATATTGTGCTTCTTAAAATTTATAATACTTGAGAATAATTCTTAGCCCAATACTAGCCCAATTGTAATTGAAAGTTTTTATAACAAAACTTTGGCACAATATAAGTAGATGTGATTATAAAAATTAGTTTATATAATACAATTCGCTAGTATAAAAGGGTCTTTTTTTCCCGACTCGTCCAGGGCCCCGAAATCCTCGGGGCCGGCCTTGGATTAATGGAATTTGAATGCTTTCGAGGGGCTTTGACAAGGTGAGCCCTTATACCTATTCTTATTATTATTGAGATGGAAGCATTTTCATGTGTAATAAAACGTGCTTTGTCATACCATCTTGTTCATGGTATCACTATGTCGAATGGGGGTCCTAATATTTCTCAATTTCTATATGCTAAAAATCTTATTCTTCACGGTGAATGGTCGGAATTGAATGTAAAGAATTTTGGTAGAATATTGTGGGTTCTTACTTGGCCTCGAGTTTGCATGTGAACTTCAAAAAAAAGCAATATGTTTGGCATTGGTGTAGAATAGGCAAAAAATATCAAATTAGAAGCCATTTTTGGATGCAAACCTAGTAGGGACAAGCATGAATCTTGTTAAGAATTGGACCTCGGTGGTAAGAATGTTCGAATCTCGGTTGACAAGGTGTAAAACGTCAAAACTATCAATTGGTGGTGGATTGACACGCATAAAAGCAACGATCGAATCCTTCTAGAATTATTTTTTCTCCCTCTATCATGTGGAGAATCATTTAAACATTAAACAAGATACGAAGATCATATCTTTGGGTGGGGGTGGGGGGTTAAAAAGATGGGATTAATTAGGTCTCATGGGAGAGAAAGTTAACCCCTAAAGACAAGGTTGGTTTGGGTGTCTCCAGTTTAAAGAGTATAAATAGTAGTGGAGATTTAGAAAAAGAAAAAAGAAGGGTTTACGCTCGATTCACTATACTTCTAAGACATAGTGTTTAATGACTATAAAACTTTCTATTCTGCGAACATGGAAGAGCATATTTAAAATCCATTCATCCCTACTTCAACTTAATATTAATATATGGATAGACACATGGTTAGATGGTATGCCTCTTATGGTGAAATCCCTTTGTTGTTTGCTTTAGAAAGGTTCAAAATGGTCTTGATTAAAGACTGTTTTCAAATAATAAATGGGTTTGCAATATGATTTTGGAGATGGAATAGAAATGCGGTTACATTGGAGGAAACTTTGGAGCTCAATAACTTGATGAACTTGCTAGGGTTGGCCTATCCGCCTATGTGATATTTGTAACCAAAATAGGTGTGTTGACCTTGATTTTGACATTTGATCTTAACAAAATGTTAACTTTGACTTAAGTTGACTTAACATTAATTTGGACTATGGTTAGTACTTTAGACACATGTAGACATATTAAATACTTCAATCATACATTATAGGCCTAGAATGAGCTAACAGACCTCGTGATTGGTGACAGATGTTCAATGGATTGGACTTAGCATGGCAATTATGTGCCTTGCACTGAATTAGGAACTTATAAAAACGTGAAATTTACGTTAAAACACGGAAAAAACCTAACACCAATAGACTTTACCTAAAGTCTACTAAATAGACTTAATTTGGGCAAGAAAGAAATTTAAATAAATTATATATCATATAATAGTTCGTTAAAATCGTAAAAACACAAGAAAAAATTAAAACTCAAAAATCAGACGACAAACAAATTGGGACGAGGTGTAATTGGACGGTACGGTCCAAGGGCCCCAGGGCCTTGCCCCTTTTCCCTTTTACGGCCTAGAACACCATCAGAATATCATTTATTTTAATGATTTTAGTTTTTAGTGTTCATGTTCTTGAGGATTTTCATCATCGGGCATCTAAAATTATCATCTACTGTTCATTTATTCTTGGTATTGTGCTTTGGATTATGAAGGATTGTGTGTTTCAAGATTTGAATCATCATGTCAGTAAAACCCTAGTTCATATTGCTCTTGTATTCTATTGTATTGTTTTGTAATTTGCGTTTTCTGGTCCTAATGGACATCTTGGGAACAAAATCTTTCTGTTAAAAAGATTAAACAATAATAACATATTGATTAATCTTGGGTAATCATGAAAGAACTAGATTTTTAGTGCTAATCAACTAGAATTGTGAATTGAAACGATAAATGCTATTAAACCAATTAGAACTAAATCTATGATAAAATAGTGGTCTAAATTAGCTAATAGGTAAAATTGTTTATAAAATAATTATTGGTTTCGGTCTCATGTTAATTATTGATAAAATTATGGCTTTGAATGCAAGGGACAAGGATTGAATTTTGGATAAATTACTATCTGAAAAATTTATTATTTTGTACAGGTCATAACTTAATCATACGGAATCCAAATGGATCAACTTTATATATAACAGTAAGTTCAGAGAGTCCTCCAACTAACCCAAGTGGTCGCATCAGTATGACATCATTTGATCTTCCAAACGCAATAAACAAAACTGAAGGCCAAAGTTAAAAATTTTAGGCAGAATGTTAGTCTATATTTATAAGATCATATCTTCTTCATACTTCATTCTTTTTTTGAAATTTAGTTTATGGTCTTAGCTTTTAAAGGTACCTAATACGCAAAGTTTCATTATCATTTTGACCTCCAAGTAGCTTACACGAGATTATGTGTCCTCTGCAATGGGCATGGTAACTCTCTTGATCATTTGTTCATCTCATGTAGAATTGCTAATTTTATATGGAGCATTATTAGTCACAGGTGCAAGATGCCTTTGATATATGCATTCTCATACATGGATATACTAAAAAAGGGCGTACCCGGTGCATGAAGCTCCCGCTTTGCGCAGGGTCCGGGGAGGGGCCGGATCGCGAAGCGATCTGATGTACACAACATTTCCTTGCACAATTTTGTGCAAGAGCCTGTTTCCACGGCTAGAACCCATGACCTCAAGGTCACAAAGCAGCAACTTTACCAGTTGCTCCAAGGTCCGCCCTCAACTTTACATGAATATACTAGATGTTCATAATCTAATCTTGGGTGATGTTGGTTTTCTCAGTTACTATGGTGGCATGTTAATGCATTTGGAAGTTGAGAAAAAATTTTATATTTAAAATTAAGAAGGTCTACAAAGCTAAATTGATGTGAGAAGTAAAATCTTTAACCTTAATATACGTTGAGAACAGTGAAAATACTAAAGGAATCTAGAGTGAAGAATCGTTTTAACCCACAGTCTTGTATCATTACTGGTGTTCGTATATTGTTTTTGTGTTTTCTTTTTATCTTTTTTGAGGTTTTAGGTTTTTGCTAGCCTTATAATAAAAGTTTATGTTTAAAATGGTATCTAGAGCAAAGGGTCTTCAAAAGAAAAATAAGAGCAAAGGGTATATTAGGGTGTTAAAAATCAAATATCCAATATTTTTGGATCCTTGATTTCACTACTCGAATATGTGTTCGAAATTTTTGAATTCGGATATCTGCAAATTCAGGCATGGAATTCTAATAATCACACGAATATTCTTTTATTAATTTTTGTTTTTTTTTCTTTTTTCATACTATACATGTATTTTTTGGTAATACGATTACAGGACCTTGCATTTTTTTCTTTCCTTTTTTGAGCCGGGTTGGTTCGGTTCGTGTCTTGGTATTAAAAAAAAAAACTTAATTTCATTAAAAAAACATATTATTGACTTTTTTATATTTATTGCTTTTCTTCTTGACTTCTCCACTTATAGCATGTATGTTGATGTTTAGTTTTTCTATTTTTTAAATTAAAATCTTAACATATAACTACACTAAATAAAAACTTCTCAACGAAACAGTAAATAACCTTATATTGAGTAATTTACAAAATTACGACAAAAACGTATTAATTTTTTTAATAAGAAACCTAAATGTATAACATAAAAACTCTATATATCAAGTTTATTCAACATCCTTACCATGGTCTTGTAGATGTAGAGTTTACAATAACTTATGCGGACGCAGAAATGAGAACGGTGATAAATCAAGAGTTCTATGGCGTAGTGCCACGTTTTTGGTGTAATTTCTTGCAGCTTACTTCTTGATGAGTAAAGATTTAAAGAAATATCAAAAAGTCATCTATGTAATCATAAACTAGGTTACAAAGTAACGTTACACGAGTAAAATAAAAAACATTGTTAAATAGATATAACAAAGATGTATGAAGTATATATAAAAATAAAACACAGCATGAATAAAGAAAAACATTATTGAAATTAAATAAGTAAAAATTAATATTGGGCTTACAGAGAGAAGTGAGAAAAATAATATTGGGCTTACAGAATTATAACATATGACACAAACATTTACTTATTCACAGGGCCGGCCCAACAACATTTCAAGTGAAGCAAAGGGCTTGGGGCCTCCAACTTTTTAGGGCCCCAAATTCTAGAAAATATTTATGTATCAGTGATTTGGGCTTTGGTATGTTGTCCATTACGTTTAGGAAGTTGACTGCAAACATAAAAGTTACAAGCCACATTAGAAAAATCAGGTCTAGAAGTTGTGATGGAACAGAAAGGGCGATGGTTAAGTGCTTGAAACACAAAGAACACAGAAATCGAATCATCCCTCTCTACTAGAAGCTAATTGATAGTCAAAATATTTTGTTCATAATCAAATCGGAGCTTTCATGAAAGGAAATCAAATCTGTTGTAGTCGAAACCATCTGAGTTTTTGAAGAAACTTGATTGTTCAATCGGAGCAAGTTTAATGCATTTGGAACAAACTCTGTTATCTTTGTTTCACACTTGAAACTAGGTAAGCTCATGATTCTTTTGATTCTTGTATTATATCAATCACTTTGTAAATGTTTGATGTAATTGATATATTTTAGTTTGTTTATTATTGCTTGGTTTGCTTAATAACGCTCATGGTTCAAGGAAGTAAAAAAATGTTGAATTTGGTGCCACCATTTCACTTACAGAAGTTTAATTTCTCTAGGACATTGATGATAGAAACTATCTTGGCATGTTAGAAATTGATTATGATTTTAGTTAATCAATTATCCATTTAGAGAGAATTTGACACTTGAAACCATATTTAGGCCAGTGTTTATTTCACCTACAGTTGGTGACATGTGAGATTTGAAAAGTAATATACGATAAAATTTGGGAGAAAGGCCCCAAATTTTACCTTTGCTTCAGGCCTCTGAATTAGTTGAGCCGGCCCTGCCTATTCATGAGATAAAATATTATAGATATGTTGCATAAAGCTCAATCTTCAAATGGAAACTCAATTTTCAACCAATTATAAGTTCGGTTTCATGTAAGAGCATCTTCAGCGAGTATCTTTTGACTATATAAGATCATAAAGTGATGTACATAACGTTGTTGGATATACTTGCGAACCCATTAAGTAATGAATAACAAACACCCTACCATCATTATGAGATTGCATATAAAACAAGGTATAAAACAAAGTTTTACAATTAAGTATCATTTACTAACATTGTTAGATATACTTGCGAGGCTGTTAAGTAATGAAGAACAAACACCCTAACATCATTATGAGATTGTGTATAAAACAAGGTATGAAACAAAGTTTTACAATTAGGTATGATTTACAAATCAAGATTAATATAGCCGTCCCGCACATGCCTAATTTAAATCTATAGAGAAAGATCAACCAAAAGAAACATACAAACTCCCTTCTCTAATAAGTTTTGAGTTTTGATTACGGTAAAACTCAAAAAACAAAATTATTTATAAGGTCAAATTAAAAAATATCAAATTTTATTAGTTTTTAATTATATTATTATTTTAATTGACAAGTTGTGAGGAAAGTTTTCCTGATTTATGGGATAAGCATGAGAAAGATAGCGATATTCCAATGTGGTAATGGCCCATGGTTTTTCTTTCTTTCTTTCATTCTTTTTTTCATTAGTTTTCTTTTTCTATCCGCCCACAGACAAATTCATTCATAGTTTTCTCCAAATACCACAAACCAGACGCTGGTTTTCCTTTGCTGACTCACCACTCACATCAAAAGCTCCACAAAACCAGGAAAGCAAACCTGCTGGGCCCACTCTTTTTATTATTATGTGGCGATTCGACCCTCACTTACGTGACACCCACGCGCTACCCTTTTCTCACTCCCATCTAAATAAAAAAGAACATAATCACGTGATAAACTGTTTTAGTTAAATATATTATTGATAGATTTTTTTAATCATTTGTGGTTATCTAAGAATTACAACAATCAAACTATGTGGATAAACTAAGTTTCAACCAAACGTGAAAAATGATGGGTTATTACAGCGAATTTTATATCAAATCTGATTATAACTATTTATATCAAATCTCATCATAACATTTTGCTTCAAAGTTTATCATTGAATACTCATATGATACATGATTTTTATCAGTGAGTATTAAGAGCATTCACGTCTTATCATTTATATATTAGTAAGTGTGTTTTTTATGTTATAAAAATTATTGTGAGTTATTGTAAGTATAGGATAGAAAACATGATCGTTTATCTGTATTTATAAGATATTATTGTCTCTATTAATTTTTTAATATTTTTTAAAGTGATTGTTAGTAGATTTGAAATAAAAGATAATGATAAATGTATAAAAATAACTATTTAATTTAAAATGATAGAGAAAAACTAATGGGTTTTTAATGTATTATATAGATAGAATTGAAAATGACATGTGAATTCTCTAAGTATACATCTTTATTTATGACTAGTTTTTTTAACTACTAAATTAGTTACTGACGGTTTCTAATCATTCTCATTACTCGAATACGGAACCTTAGGACATTAGTATGGCACCTCTCCGAATGAAAGATTATATATTAGTTTGTTATCATCAATCCTAGATATGAGAAATATTCTAGTCCAACCTAACAAACCTTTTTTTTCTAGTTTGAATTTGAACTTAAAACATTCATTTATTTTAATGATGTTTTATAATATCCCACCTCAACCACTTAAATTAAGGATTATTAGTTTATGACTTCATCAATGTTTATTAACTAAAACCCGAACACTTATATGTTTATTACCTAAAAACTCCACTAATCTATATATATAGATTTGAAAACTTAAATTTGTTACAATTTTGACATACTATCACTTTTATTGTTTCAATTACATAGTTATATAAGTGGATAAACAATTTCAAGTAATGAACCGGAAATCAACTAATCTCCAAACTCAAAAAAATTCTCAAAACTAGACCTATATCCAAAATTAGCTTTAAATGAATAGAACTTTCAAGAACTGTTCATGAACTATGGCAGGAAATTCGTTTATTTAGTTAAATGAAAAACACGAACAAAAAGTTTTATTTATTTATTTAAACGAACGAAAATGAACACATATTTGTTCGTTCATTTATGATCATGAACATTCGTTTATGTTCGTTCATATATGTTCATTTATTTACGTTCGTTTATATTCGTTTGATTACGTGTGTTCGTTTATGTATTGAAACAAATTTCATGTAAATATTTATTTATGGTTTTTTTTGGATGAGTTATTATGGATGATTTATTCTTAAATCATTATAGATTAATCATATTTTGTATGTATAACTGAATCATTAATTTACATGTGTTTTTAGATAAATTATGATGTGTTAGACTTGCGCGTTTTGTGTTCATTAATGTTTGTTTGTGTTCATTTATGTTTATCAATTATTTTCATTAGTGTTCACGTACATTCATTAACTGTTCGCTTAGTTTTTTAACGAACGACTCCAGACATTTTTATTTTCTTAATGAACAATCATAAATAAAATATTATGTTCGATTATATGTTCACATTCATTTTCATATTCGGTTAAAGTAAAATTAACAAACACAAACATACCGTTTGATTCAGTTAAAAAGTATACCCAAATTTGTGTCCTAAATAGTTTGAGTTTCAAGTTTAGGTGTAGACTTTAGAGTTCAATTTTTTTCATCCTCTTTGGTCCAACTGCCATTCTATACACACTCAATAATATAAAATTATAAGCGACTCTTTAACGTGTCAAAAGGACATCTCAAAAGCAAACCACTTCCCAGTAGTTGGAGCCACGCGCCATCGTCGAAAAGGGGTTCAAATTTGTATGTTTTCAAACACAAATTGGTAATTTATACGACCAACTCTTTAAATCTATAATATTTACAGACATTACAAAACAAGAATCATTCAACAACAACACATGTTTAAGTTCAGTTTCATGAATCTGGAAACCCTGGTTTTGTTTTGTTTTGTCAACGCATATAATACCACTTTTTCCCAAATACTACGGCCCCCAACAATCCAGCGGCCACCCTCTTCACAGTATTATTATTATTATTATTATTAGTTTTACCTCTCTCTATATATATACATACACGCACCATCCTCACACACTTCACATAACCCCCACTCATCATCTTCTTCATCGTCTTCATCTTCATTTCAACCTTCGATCCTTATAATTAACTTGCTGCAATGAGAATGAGCTGTAATGGGTGTCGAGTCCTCCGCAAAGGCTGCAGTGACGACTGCACAATCAGACCCTGTTTACAGTGGATCCAATCGCCGGAGTCACAGGCCAACGCCACCGTCTTTCTGGCCAAGTTCTACGGCCGTGCTGGACTCATGAACTTGATCAACGTCGGACCACAACACCTTCGTCCTGGTGAGTAAATATTTGATCTTAATTTAGGTCGCTTTTGTAACTTTGAGTTTATTGTTAGAATATGAATGATTGATGGGGTTTTTTGTAATCAACAGCTTTGTTTCGATCGCTTTTGTATGAGGCTTGTGGTCGGATCGTGAACCCGATATACGGGTCGGTCGGGTTATTGTGGTCCGGGCGGTGGGAGCTTTGTCAAAACGCGGTGGAGGCGGTGTTGAAGGGGTCTCCGATCGTCCAGGTGGACTCCGACGCGGCGGAGACGAGCGACGGTCCGCCGTTGAAGGCGTACGACATCCGCCACGTGTCGAAGGATGACAACTCCGGCGGGTCAACCGAGCTCCACCGGATCCGGACCAGGTGCCGGTTCAAAAGATCCGGATCCAAAACGAAAACAAAATCAAACACCAAGACGAATATGAATCGGAATTTGGTGGGTTCATGCGATGAGGATGATTCGGGTCACGAGTCAACGCTGAGTCACCAGTCGGAGGCGGTGGAAGGGGAGAGTCAGGTGACGGTGGATACGGCGGAGGGGGTGGCCGGAGCTCCGGTGAGAGATGAGAAGAACGATGGGGTTGAGTTGGAGTTGACGCTTGGGTTTGAACCGGTGCATCGGTGCCGGAACCGGAGTTTTGAAATGACCGGGAAAGTGGCCGGAGGTTGTGGTGGTTCCGGCAACGTTGTGGAACTGGGGTTAGATTATCGGGTGTGAGTGGATTGGATGCGGCGACTTGGTGGTAGATCAGTTTTGACGATTCAGATCAACTGTTTTGATTTTTTTTTTTTTTGTTGTGTTTGAATAGGTACTTTTTCTTAGTAAAAGTATGTATATGCTGAAGAGGGTATCTATGTAAATTCGCAAAAGATATAAATTGAAATTATCATATCTTCAAATGTTACATCCAGCAAACATCCATGGCCCGTTAAATGAAACAAACAAAACGGTACCTTGTTGGTGTTGGTTTATTAAGAAAATAAATTGTTAATGAATTGTTCCTGAACGCTTATCGAATGAGATTTTTTATTTGTGTTCGTTCATTAAGACAATGAATCTGTTTATGAACCGTTCACAAACATAAACGATAAACGAACATAAATGAAAGACAATCGAAATCACACAAATATTCATAAACATAACAAATACAAACATTTACATATATGAAGACAATCGAAATCACACAAATATTCATAAAAATAACAAATACAAACATTTACATATTTGATTTTATAGTAAATTACTATTTGCATCTTTCAGATTTTCCGAAACTAACTAGTTTGTATTTATAAAGTTTAAAAACATTATTATGGTGTTTGTTTTTTCTAGTAGTAAAATGTCCGCAGTCTGTTAATCACATTTACAGACATCTGCAGGAGAGGTGCATCAAACATCTGTAATCTGCAACAAATTGCTAAAATCAATTTGTGATGGTATACAACAGTGCTAAATGTTGGTGGTGATGGTGATTGGTGGGTGGTGGCGGACGGTGGGTGGTGATGGTGGACGGTGGTGGCGGTGGTTGATGGTGGTGGTGGTGGTGGACATGGGTGGTGGTGGATGATGATTTTTAATATTCTAAACTTTAGAAGGGATTGTGTTAAATTTGCACCATGCAAATTTTGCACAAACATTTTTTAATGAAAAGTATTATATAAAATACATACTCTAAACGTCTGCGCGTGGTCTATACGGTGCAGATAAAAGAGGTAGAAAGAGCTTTTCTGAAAAAATAAACACATCTATGTCTCTTAACTTTTTATTTTTCATCTATTTGAATTCTTAAGACTTACGACATTAATTCACAGATTAAATAACAAAAAAGAAAAAATTGAACCGTTCAAAACAAAATATATATTCTTTAATTTTAATTTAATTTAATAATACTCGAAAGAGAAAATGTGGCACCTTATAATGTAATAATCATAACCGCAACACAGAGAATTCAAACATGAAAAACTTAGATATTTTACTTTACTTTTCATTTATGATAGGATAGTAGTGGTACAAACCGGGTTTTTTTCTAAACCGGTTTGGTCAATCAAAGTCAAAACCGGTTTGGTCTCAAACCGGTTCGGGTCTTAAACCGGTTTCAGAGTTAAAAAACATTAACCGGTAAAACTGATTTGGGCCGGTTTGAAAACCGATTCGGGCCCAAACCGATTCGGTTTGATTTTTTTACCTTGGGGGTTTCGCCCCCTGTTTAGGCGGTTCGCCCCTGTTTGGGTGGTTCGCCCCTGTTTGGGCGGTTCGCCCCTGTTTGGGCGCATGACCCCTGTTTTTGGGCGCATGACCCCTGTTTTAGGCGCATGGACCCTGTTTTGGGCGCATGGCCATTCCTTGGAAGTTTTAATAATTTAAATAACATACAAGTTTAAATAAAACATTGTTATTAATAATTTATAGTGAAACATACAAACAATTTAAACAACATAGAAGTTTAAATAATAGTTTATTTAAAAACTAAACAATTAGCTTAGTCGACGATACTTGTAGTTGTACGTTTATTTTTCGCCACCAGAACCAGAGCTGTTACGAAGATACTCATCATATGTCGCTTCATCATCGGTCATTCCGGGTGTCAATCCGCTCGCAACCTCATCCTCGTATAATTCGGCTTCGTATTCCATTTATTCTTCAAGTGAGCATTTGTCTTGTACTCTTTCTGCGGCATCCAAATAATTCCTTAGGCAAATTGACATGCCAACCGCTTGGGGAGTGAGACGAGTTCGTCTTATCGATATAACCCTGCCACTAACAGAAAAAGCAGATTCCGAAAGCTATCGTGGAAGCTTGGACGGTTAGTAAATCTCGGGCAATGGTGGATAGGATAGGAAATTGATCTTCCTTACCTTTCCACCAAACCAACAAGTTAAAATTTTTATAATCATGTGGACTCATGATAGATAAAAAGTTTGTTCCACCATACCTCCCGAGTTTAATACTCGGAGTGTTTCCACGTTGACGTTTATTACATTCATCCCTTAAAATATTATATAAGTCAAACAGTGGATCATTTGAGTTTTCAGAATTTTCCGCATGCCTTAATGAGTCATGGATTTGTGATGATTCGCCATATTTTATTAAATAAACATTATACATTTTTCCTAATTGTTCGTTAAAATTAGCTTTTAAAGTTTTATCATAAAATGGGTCATTAACTTCTAAATCTAAATTAGAAGTAATTTTATCAAGTAAAGTTTCAACCTCACCCAAATTTATACAAGGGTTTAATGCAACAGCATATGTAATTATTGGATGTATTTCTTGAAAATATTTTTTAAGTTTTTCTTTCCTTGGGGTTACCATATCCGAATAAGGTCTACCCCTAAACGACATCTCATTTAATTTTGAAGTCATATAATAAATTTGTTAAAGCACTAAAGGACTCGCTGGATAATAAACTCCGAAAAGACAAGTAGTTGCGGTTTTAAAAATTTGAAGCAATTTGGTTACTTCTTCAATAATGAACCAACCCGATGGATGGTAACTGTTTATCTTTTCACGACTTGCCAAACTATTATAAAAGTCTATTAAACTATCTTTTTGTTCAGTAGCATTTTCAAACATGTTACACGTAGAATTTCATCATGTTGGTACGTCCCAATTCGGACCTAAACTGTCACACCCCAACCTGGACGGCGGAAACGTCGAGGTGTGAGGAATTACGATTGTTCACAGTCACATAACGCTATTGCCTGAAACATGTTAAAAATAAAAAGGGTCAACATAAAAATGTTGGTGAGCATTCTATAGTTTCGTATACATAAGTATATAAAAGATGACAATTCATGTTGTAAATTAGAAAAACAAAGTAACTAGGGATGTAAGACAGAATGCACAATCAAACCTTGACAAAAGTTTTACAAGTCTCAAACGACGTTAATATTCTATTAACGTTAAAAGTATATACGATTAGCTAAGTGTACTTGGATCAACCAAGCAGGCTTGTCAGGCCCATAGATCTATG
>BJCN01010192.1:0-11460 GCA_018326445.1 Flaveria brownii | reverse complement strand
CACGGGGCGACTACTCAGTTCCGTTGAGGCTGGCATCCATATTTTGACATGTCAATGTATTTTAAGATGAAAGCGAATATTGTAATGATATGAAATGACATGTTTTTAGTTATTAATGAAAACTTTAAATTCCGCTGCAAAATAAATGTTTTATGTGCAATGAAGGACCAACCGTAAGGTGCCCGGGAACGGGGCCTTACAGGAGTAAAATACATGATCGGCGTATCATATGCCGACCCCTGCTCCAGCATTTTTTCTTCTTCAATTTTTGATATTTGTGCATCTACTCCTTAAAGTTTCATGTTTTGATTCGTCTTCTTCAAATTAAGCATTCTTAAGCTTCAAACACTCAGAAAACCATACATAACCAAAGTGGACTAGTTTCATAATAAGTAGGATGTAAATTCACTCATTTGAATCAAATAAACACTAAAATATTGATACATACTCATGAGGTAGTAGAGATCGATTGGGGATCTCTGGGAGAATTTGAAGATTGGAGAGTGAGAGTGAATTAATGTAATGATATTAATGGAAAATATTTTCCTATTAGTAAAAGCTAGAATGGTGAGTCTTAAAAAACAATTTGATCAGCTTCACATGCAAATTAGGCCAGCATAAATAGTATTTTGTTGATAGTGGAATCTATTTGAGCGGATATAAGAGCCTAAAAGAAAGTTAGTTAGACAACCAGTTGAGATCTAAGAAATGAGTTTATATTGAGCTGAAAATGTATTAGGTTAGGCCATCAGAAGAGAATTGAAAAGAACTAAAAGTCAATGGTTACTAATTAAAAGTACAAAGAGCAAATGAAGTAATGTTCATTGATGGTACGAAGGAGCATTGAATAAGCATAGAAAAAAGCATCAAGAAAGGTCATAAAAGGGGGAGGTTAGTATCCCTTTTTACCTTATTCATTGTCACGGGTTCAACATGGTCTCTGTGAGTTGGGTGTCGGGTGTATTCTTATGCGTATAAATGTATATATATTTGTGCGAATGTGTTGTTGTCTGTGATGAATCTTCTGCCATGTTTATGTCTCAGGTGTATGCTAGGCCTAGGGATATGATTCGGGTGGATTGGGTTTGGTTGTGGCTTGTCTCGGCTGGACTGAGGGTGCAGGTGGTGGTGCATGGATACGTAATCATGTGTGTATGTTGTTGTATGTAGTTTAGGATTTTGTGTGTGTGTATTTCAGTTTGTTTGGGTTAGGGCTCGGTCGATGATATGGATGCGGGTAGGGGATAAGCTCACGGCTATGGTTGTTGATGTGCGGTTGATCACGCGTCAATAATTTAGTGCTTAATTAATCTAAACACGTGATTTTACATTGTGATTATGGTGGAATATGTTCAAGTTGTGTGTGTTTTGAGTTCTTGGGTTTGGAGCTAAAGAAGGTCTATGTTGGGTAAAAAAAGGAGCAAAAGATGAAACTACAAGGGTGGAAGTTGAAAATAATGAAAGTTACAATAATGGCCCAGAAAACCCTATACCGGCGTACGATACGCCGGGTATTGATGTATCATATGGCGGTTAGCGTATTAGCGACGTATTTCTGGGCGTATTTGAAGGGAAAAAACAAAAATTTTGGCGTCAAAGGACAGAATTGGGCGTATGATATGCTCAGGGTCGACGTATCATAAACCAGTCTCTAATAAAAACCCGGTTTTTATGGATTTTCAAGTTATTTAAATATATTCAATCCCAATTCGAAGGTGGACTTTTTTCAGCCGAAGATAGGTGATTTTGAGGTGTCTTTTTGTGCTTGCAAGCTTAGTAAATACACACAAGAATCATCATTGATCATCATCACAACAAGATTGAAGATTTAATGAAGACTATGAGTGGCTAGTTCTTTCTTGATTGCTTTCAGGAGAATTGATTATGCTAAGTAAGACTGTCTATGTGTTTTCATTAGGGTTTTGTTAGACAATGGTCTTTGAATGTAAGTTTAACTTTTGGTTAAGTTAAAAGATTCGTTTATAAATAAAGTTGCTTAAAAATTATCAGTTTTTGATTTCCTTGCATCCTGAACTCACTAAAATCGAGAGGTAATTTGATATAAACGAGTTAATAACATTGCGAATGAACGAGTTTTAAAATTTTGATCCTTTGTTATTACGTTAATCAAAAAGTTGAAGTCTTTAGAAATAGGTTTTGGCAAACCCTAGTTTGATCATATAAATTGTTGACCTTGCAGGATCCGGAAGTGATTGTTTTTCATATCTAAGTTAATTCGTTCTAAAGTTTCTTGCTTTATGCACTTGGGCTCATTAATTAATTCAAAGTTTTGACTTTAGTTCTAAAGTTTGAGTCTTTTAGTTAATCGAGTAGTGTTAATTAAACACTTTGCACATATTCCCTATGGAGACGACCTTACTTACCCTTACATAATAAAGGCATCTAAGGCCGATATAATAACTTCTATTTAATCGAGTCTCGACAACCAGATCAAAATGGTACCCACGGGAATTACTGCGCTTAGTGTTTAAATATTTTTATATGCTTTTCTTAAAAGTTTATAAAAAAACGCAAAAGGATTTTATTTTTCATTTTTAATTTTTTTTCTTGTTCACGAGGTATTTTTTGTGTTTTCTTGTTTGCAGGTAACCATTGTGTTAATGCGTCAAGATTTTCAGGAAGGACATCACCATTGCACTTTGATCTAGAAATCGAGAAAATTGCAAGAGAGAATCATGTATCTCAAAAAATATCAACTTCAAGGACTTCTTAAATTCGTGGTCAATCAAGATCGGAGGAAGGTACATCATCAGCAACAACTCATCAGATTTTAAGTCGACTTTGAAGAATACAATAAAGTAATCAATCAAGAGGGATGAATAACCTAGAAAAATAAGGAGGGCCACAAGCCAACCAACCATTGGGAGACATCCCATTACCTATGTTTCCTCCGCCTGATGATCCTCCACATCAACCACAACATGTGCAACCTCAACCTCAAGGGCTGATCCCTGTGAATCAAGGGGTGCAACACCAACTTCCCCCCCCTTAAATTACCAACCAATGCCCAATGTTTGGATCCGTAATCCAAGTTTTCATCATATTGGGGAAGGTATTCATCATAGTAATGAGGAACGGGTTTCAATGGAAGGAAGTCATCATACTAATTACGTGGAGGCTTGGATTGAAGGTCAAGAAGACATGGAAGGTCCGGTTCAACAAAATTTTGAAAAATATGGAAATCAACCAAGTTATCAGAACCGTCAGCCGAACCATGATTGAGATGGTTATGCACGACCACCCAATTCCCTAATCTAGGAGGTCAACCATTCAATGGTATACCAAGTAATCCAGGAGCTCACTAATATGTACCTACATATGGTGTGGATAGTCACTTCTGCCCCACCATTACCATCAACTCAGCCCCCATTGTCCCACCAACATAACGAGGGAGAGCTTTTGAATTTAGACCATAATGCTTAGGCATTCTTCCTCACTTCCATGGGATGGAAACTGATGAACCATATTAGCACATATCCAAATTTGAAGCACCATGTAGTACTATAGGTGGTTGGGGTTTTTCACCAGAATAAGTTAAATTGGTACTCTTCCAATTTACACTCGAAGATAGAGCCAAGCAATGGTTGTTATCTTTTCCATCCATAAGTATCCACACATGGGTTCAAATGCAAAAATTATTCTTAGATGAATATTTCACTTCTCAAAGAACAAGTGATGCAAGACGAGCAATTCGAGGTTTTACACAATAGTCAGGAGAACAATTTCATGAAGCTTTTCATCGATTCGAGGAGATGTTAAAAACCTGTCCCTATCATGGGATAGCTATGTGGGAATCGATATCAGCATTTTTATGATGGTCTCTCACCAGAAGATGCCAGAGATGTAAACTCTACAAGTGCGGGCACATTTACTTTGAATCATGAGGATGACGATTGTAACATATTGGAGATGATGAGTGTGACATCTAAAAAGCATGCACAATCAAGTCGAAGGTCAAGAGGTGCGAATGTAAAGATGGTGAATGATCAAGTGGCTATGGATAGAATTGTTATTCTGGAACGAGAAATTGCAAGCCTAAAAGTTGGGAAAAGTGGTACGGCACATATATCCAACTAATATGAAGTATGTGATATGTGCAATGACATTAGCCACACATCAATCACATGTTATTTGAATTTGGGGAAAAGTGAAGAAATACAACAAGTTCAAGACCAAGGAGAAAGGAAGACATATGACACGAACTCTAACACATATCACCCTAGTCTTAGAAATCACCCAAATATTAGATATGGTAATAATACTAACCAATTGAATCCTTATTTTCAGGTACAAACTCAAGGAAATAATCAATACCAAGGCCGACAACAAAACTCCAATCAAGGCGGCTATCAAAGGAACAACTACAATCAAAGGAATTACCAATAAGGAGGTCATTATCAAGAAAGGAATCAAAAAGTGTCTTCAACTCATAACGGTAATGATAATGTGATTTTAATAGCAATTCAAGACTTAGTAAAAGATATGAAATAATTCAAGCAATTCAAAGAAGTCCAAGAGAAGACTAACGAAGCTATTGCTAAGCAACTGGGAAAACTAGCTGAACAATTGTCCGAACGAGAAACTGGAAAGCTTTCAAGTGACACAACAAAGAATCCTCAACATCATGCTTCAAGTTCAAAGAGTTCTCATGTTGGCCAGGTAAGTATTTTAAGAAGTGGTAATACTTATGACAACATGGTTGTACCACCGCCACCACTGAAAGAAGGAATGGTGGTCGACCTTAGTGAGAACGGGGAAAGCGATGGTGATTTGGAACCGGAAACTCGTAAAACAACCAAAAAAGTAACTTTTCATGAATCAAATAAGGAAAAAGAAAAGCGAAACACAATTACATCGCAAGGAGTAAGGATGGAGAATAATACCATTCCTTACCCCTCAGCATTAAAAGAACCCACCAAACCACTTTCTAAAAGACGAGGGCCTTAACAAGATGAGATTTGGGAAGTTTTTAAACAGGTAAAATTAATCTTCCATTATTAGATGCAATCAAGTAAGTTCCAGCTTACGCCAAATATTTAAAGGATTTATGTACCCGGAAAAGGCAACAAAAATTACCAAAGCAACTTGATTTTACTGATAATGTTAATGCTTTATTATCGGGTGTACTTCCACCAAAACTTCAAGACCCGGGAGCACTTTTAATTTCTATTCAAGTTGGTGACTTTAAGATTAATAAGACACTTCTTGATCTTGGAGCAAGTGTTAGTATTTTACCCGGAAGTTTATATGATCAATATGAGTTTGGACCATTGGAAAAAGCAGACATTACCGTGGTGTTAGCTGATTTATCACTTAAACTTTTGCGTGGAATAGTAAATAATATGATCATAAAGGTGTAATATTTCTATTACCTAGTGGAATTTCTTGTGTTAGACTATGCAAGTCCTACAAATGATAAGCAACCCAACATTATTTTAGGAAGACCATTCCTGAAAACTGCCCAATGCTTGATCAATTGTATGACTGGCATAATAGATATGACATTCAGTAATAGAAGGTTGAGATTAAATGTATTTTCATATGTTCCAAAACTATATTCAATAACGAATGTTTCATGATGGATATTATTGACGAGTGCCATACTCATGAAAATAAGGATAACACCACAGAGTTGTGTGTTTTATGTGACAGGGAAGAGGCAAAGTTAGTGATTGAATTAGAAGCATAAGAACAGGAATGGGAAGTGAAGGCAATGCAAGAATGCAAATCGACTTGGACACATCAATTTGAAAGCTTACCAGAGCAAATCGATACTTATTTAAAATCATCCTTAATTTCACCACCACAAGTGGAATTAAAGGAATTTCCTATATATTTGAAATATGCTTTTGTAGGTGATAACAAGACTTTACCAGTAACAATTGCATCTAACTTAATGAAGGATCAAGAAGAGGCTTTGATGGAAGTGCTAATTGCTCATAAAGCAGCCATTGGGTGGAGTACTGCTGATTTGAAGAGAATAAATCCATCAATTGTAACACACAAGATCATCACAAAAGAAGGAGCCAAACCATCACGTGACACACAAAGGAGATTGAACCCTAACATGAGATAAGTCGTTAAATAAGAAGTGCTGAAGTGGCTTGATGAAGGAATTATTTACCCAATCTCGGATAACACGTGGGTAAGTCCAACACAAACAGTTCCAAAGAAGGCTAGCATTCAAATTGTGAAGGATGATAAAGGTAATGAGGTAGCCACTCGACCATTAACTGGGTGGCGTATTTGTATTGATAATAGAAAATTGAATGCAGCTAAGGATCACTTTCCGTTACCATTTATTGATCAGATAGTAAAAAAGCTTGCAGGTTAGAAATTTTATTGTTTTCTAGATGGGTATTCTGGGTATAACCAAATTTCTATTCATCTTGACAATCAACAAAAGACCATGTTCACTTGTCCATATGGGACATTCGTGTTTAGGTGAATGCCATTTGGACAGTGTAATTCCCCAGCCACCTTTCAAAGGTGTATGATGAGTATCTTTTCAGATATGGTTAAAGAGTCGTTAGAAATCTTCATGGATGATTTTTCTATTTTCGGCACGTCTTTTGAGTCGTGTTTAGCTCAATTAACAAAGTAATAAAAAGGTGTGTTGAAACAAACTTGGTTTTAAGTTGGGAAAAAAGTCACTTTATGGTTCAAGAAGGAATTATGTTAGGTCATGTGATTTCTAGTAGGGGAATTGAGGTAGATCATGTGAAAATCAAGTGATCTCGACCTTACCTCCACCCACTAGCATAAAAAGGGTACGCTCTTTCTTTGGGCATGCTAGGTTTTATGAAGATTTATTAAAAATTTTAGTGTCATCACAAAACCCTTATGCAACCTTCTTCTAAAAGACATTCTTTTTGTATTCAATGATGAATATGTCCAGGCTTTTAATGTGTTAAAAAAAGTTAATCGACGCTCGATCTTACAATCACCAAAGTGATTATGCCTTAATCTTACAATCGAGGCCCCAATCTTACAATCACCAAATTGGTTTTTACCTTTTGAAATTATGTGTGATGCAAGTGATTATGTGGTTGGGGCAGTTTTAGGACAATGGGTGGATAAGAAACCCATGGCTATATATTACACAAGTAAAACTTTTTCTGGTGCACAGTTAAACTATACAACTACAGAAAAAGAGTTACCTGCAGTGGTATATGCATTAGACAAATTTCGATCGTACATTTGGGGAAGAAAAGTTATTATTTATTCTAATCATAGTGCAGTGTGATACTTGATGGAAAAGAAAGATGCTAAACCACAACTAATTCGATGGATTCTGCTGTTACAAGAATTTAACTTGGAAACTCGTGGCAAGAAAGGAAGTGATAATGTGGTAGCCGACCATCTGTCATGCGTCGTGCATCAAAACAACGTTCAAAATGAATAGATTAAAGAAACATTTCCAGATGAACATTTATTATCTGTTTCAACCATTCCTTGGTATGCTAATGTTACTAATTATTTGGCTACAGGTACACTTCCGACCATTGGACAAAGAAGAAAAAGCAACAATTCATAGCACAGGCAAAGCACTACATGTGGGTTGAACCAGATTTGTTTAAAGTGGGAGCGGATCAAAGTATCAGATGTTGCGTACCTGACGACGATATTCAATCGGTTTTAGGACATCTGCATGCATCGGCATGTGGTGGTCACTTTAGTTGCCAGAAAATAGGGCATAAAGTATTATCATGTGTACTTTATAGGCCCACGCTTTTAAAAGATTCATTTAAATTCTTAAAAAATTGTATAAAGTGTCAACAGATGGGCAGTATTTAAAAAAGGAATAAGATGCCCATGCAATCGATTCTCGTAGTAGAAATATTTGATGTTTGGGGATTTGATTTCATGGGACCCTTTCCTAACTCATATGGCAATTTATACATCCTGGTGGCGGTTGACTATGTGTCCAAATAGGTCAAGGCCATCGCCACCAAAACAAATGATCATGTTGTAGTTTGAAAATTTGTTTAATCAAATATCTTTTCACTATTTGGAATCCCTCGTGTGATCATCTGTGATGGGGGGTCACATTTTAAAAACTTTAAATTTGGCAAATTGCTTAAACGATATGAAGATAATCATCGGATAGCCACACCGTATCACCCTCAAACAAGTGGCCAAGTAGAAGTGTCTAATAGGCAAATCAAATAAATTTTACAGAAAACCATGCGAGCCGACTGTAAGGATTGGTCTACTAAATTGGATGATGCCTTATGGGCGTATCGGACGACTTACAAAACCCCTATTGACACAACACCTTATCGATTGGTCTATGGAAAGGATGTCATCTACCTATTGAATTAGCTCATCGAGCATTGTGGGTTGTTAAGAACGTTAGCATGGATTATGATATTGCAGGTAAAGCAAGGAAGCATTACATATGCGAGTTGGAAGAACTGCGGAAGCTTATGAATGTGCTTTTGCTTATAAGGAGAAAATGAAAGCAGTGCATGATGCGGAGTTGAGGAGAAAGACTTTTGAGGAAGGACAAAAAGTGTGGTTATACAACTCTCGGTTAAAACTCTTTACGGGGAAACTCAGAAGCAAATGGACAGGTCCATACCTTGTTAAGCGTGTAGGAAACTATAGGGACATTGAAATTGAGGATTTTGAGGATCATCTCCGCCAAGTAGTGAATGGTCATGCCTCAAACCATATTTGGAAACAAATGATATCAATGGGCCATCTCACGTGGGCGAAAGCTTCCTACTGGGCATTTTAGAGAATTTGTCCCCCACGTGATCATCCAAGCTAACAAGTCAGACTGAAGACGTTAAACTTAGCGCTAATGGGAAGCAACCAGCGAACTTTGTGGGTGTGGTCACTACAAACCCTCACGAGACATTAACTCGTCCACTCGGTATTCCCGAGGGGTTTAAAAGCTTGTTGCATATGCTAAATGCAACCGTGATTCCTACGAAAGTGAGTTATTAGTTATTACTTTGAATTTTTTTTAATCTTTATTTCTTTTATTTTCTCGCTAATTGGCTTATTAGTAACTCTATCAAGTCTTCCTGTTAACTTCTATACTTTGGTTATCCTCAACTGTGGGATTGATAGCACATAACTCAAGTATGTCTTACGTCCTTTATAGGCTTCAAGATGAAGCACGGTTATATGGGGGGTGGTGTATAAGTAAGTCTCAAATATTAAGTAAAGAGGGCAAAACAAATGCAAATCGGGGTATGATACGCCGGGGGTGGGCGTATCATATGCCGCCCTTCAAAAGTTCCTAAAATATTTGGCAAATACGCCCATCTAGACGCCCACTAATACGCCCATCGGCATATGATATGCTAGGGGCGACGTATCATACGTCGGCCATGCTGACAACCTATTTTGACCTTTTTAACCAATTTTCAACCACACAATCCACATCTAACACCCCATCCACGAATTAAACACCAATTTCACCCATTTTCCCACCATTTCTTCATCTTTCACATCCAACCACTCTTCCCCTCACCAAGAACCTTAATCTTCCATCAAACACAATTCATTCAATTCTCAACCAAATCAAACGTTTTTATATTCATTTCGGAAAATTTTTCAAGAGAAACATGAATCTTGGGTTAGATTTCAGTTATCACAAGGGTTTGTAAGAATTAATAAGTTTAACATTCGGGAAAATTAGGGGTTTCTACAATCCAACACAAGTTGAATACTTTCAACAATTTAACACCCTTCATGTATGTTTATTATCACTAAACTCAAGGCACATGACTAATAATCATTATATGATGATTTGTATGCGATGCCCTTCTATATGGATATGATGTAAGCATATGATATATTGTTACATCTTTAGTAGTGATAGATGCCTATATATATAAAGGAGGGTAGGCACTGGGATGAAAAGTTAGGATCTTGATGATATTGGGACAACCTATGGCAAAGCATGAATTGAAAGCACACATGATGTTTGAACATCAATCAATTAAATAAGTCCATGTTTTAAAATAAGAGTATGTTTTTATGATAATGAATGTCATAGTTACATGATATCAAGTAGACATGACACCATGAGAACACACTAATAAACCAATTCACAAAGGTTGGCCCAACACTTGAAAATCTTGAAGTCATTATGTTTTGTGTGTTTTGCAGGAACTATGCATCTCTTAAGGAGCAAGTCAAAGGGTAAATAACCCGTATCATCGAGGTCTTCCAAGATACAAAAGAAGAAAAGTTAAAGTGAGTTGCAAGATGAAGACATGACACCGGTTGATAAAGGTAGGGGGCCAAGACCAAGCTTCACTCATCGTAGGAAGCTATCCGAGCATGACCCACGATGGCAAAAGGAGCTTTATATTGGGGAATTTGAAAGGGGGTGAAGAACATAGACAACATCTTTATGTGTGAACGGGTTGTACTGTTAGATGATTTTAAGGCCTTGGGAGTAGTGGACAAGTTTAGAAGGTTAGGATGGGAAGCAACATTGACATTCCATGATGAAGGGCACCTTATCGATTTTGAGGCCTTATCGATTTAGAAGGTTAGGGTTGTGTCTCTCGATTATATTGAAGTGGATGAAAATTTGAATTATGTGGAGCAGCAGGTCGCCATTTTAGACAAAAAAGTGAAACAATTAAGAAACAAAGTGATTAAGCAAGTCAAGATACAATGGGAAGACCGAAAGGGGGCGGATGCCACTTGGGAATCCGAGAAAGAAATAAGAGAGCAGTACCCTGATCTTTTTAACGACTTGGCAGGTTTCAAGGACAAAATCTAAATAAGGGGGAGACTTATAAAGCTCCGGAATGTCAAAGCGAGCAAATTAGTAACAATGAGTTAAGTTGGGGGTTATATATATATAATAAAAAAGTTATGGGTTAACTTATGGGTTAAGGGTTTGATGGGTTTAAGGGCCTATAACCATCTATTAAACACCCATAATCAGCCACATTTTTCATTACTTGACCCAAGCCACCAACATTCTAGAGAGAAAGTAGAGAGAGAAAGTGGAGAAAAATCAAAGATTTGAAGTTTGACCGAATCAAGTATTGAAGATCTAAGTATTGGTACATTAAACATCAAGTAAAGAGAAATAAATCCAGGAAATAATCACCATCCAAACACCTCTTTAGAACATATCCGGATTCTAAGGTTTTGGGTTTTGAAATGTTGCAAAAAATCACATAAAGGTCATATTTTTACGTATGAAATCATGTAAAAAGCTTATATATAGTTTCATGGATGAAAAACTAAGAGTTTGGACATGAAAAGTTTAGATTTTGGGTTAAAAACGAGCTTTACTTTGTCATTTTTATACTTTAAGCGAAACTGCCAGTTCTTCATGCGAAACTGTGAGTTCTTCTTGCAAAACTAAGACAATCTCCTTACAGCGAAACTACTATAGTTTCGCTGGTAATTTTGCAAGTGCATAGGTAGATGAATAGATTTAGCGAATCTAGAAAA
>BJCN01010173.1:0-11252 GCA_018326445.1 Flaveria brownii | reverse complement strand
TGAAACTTCTGAAGCATTCCACTTCAGTACACTTGTGCATGCATGCAGGAGAGACTTTGGATGATTGGGTTGCATTAGCCTTACAAATAAACCTTACAATTATATATATAGGGTTAGGTTATTTTCAGGACTTCATTAGACATGTGAACTCAAAGAACTAATATTAATCATTGATTGTTTTGATCAATGCCTATGATTAAACATGTTCACTAAATGTAATTTGTTGTGTTATTTAATTGGTTAATTTATAGAAAATGGTATATTAATAATCTGTTATATTATTTTCTCTCTCTATTTAGTTATTAATTAAGTAATTTATTCTCTCTCCTCTCTCTTCTCTTATTTCTAAAAATTCATCAGTTACATTTAAAAAAAAGAAATTCTTAAAAATTGAGTAAATTAGTATATATGATGCGTCATGATCGGTATTTGTTTAATCTTTGCATACGGAATTTGGTTATTTTTTCATTTTTCAAAGTGCTTTGATTTACATATATGTAAATCTTTAGACTGATCGCCTATTCAAACATTAATATTTTACATGTACATAAATTTTCAAATCAATAATCCATTTTTCAAATTGATCTGGTAATTACATATATGAAAAAAATATCTTCATACTAGTTGTTTAATTTTCAAACTTATCACCTATTTACACATATGTAAAACTTTATCTCATCGTTTATTTCCATATACATACAAGTTCTACATATGTGTGAATCAACTATTTACATATATGTAAGTCTTCAACACGAACTTAAACCAAATCATAAACTAAATTCAAACTTATTAACATAAACTTGAATCAAAACATAAAGTCATACCCTAAATTTATCCAAATGATCATTGAATTTGTGAGAAAATAGATTACTACATTTGTTTATGTAGAAACAAATGTGTAGGTAACAAAAAATATATATGCAAAATTAACAAACCATCTCTTTTCATATATCTATAGATAAAAAAGAAAACTGATTATATTTGTTTACATAACAAAATTGGATGCAAAATTAACTCAAATATATAACTGAAATATTCATTTATAGTCATAGATGCTTGTAAAGTCAAATTAAGATGGATGTGTGCGTGTGTGATATAGACATTACTGATCAACACTTTACAATTATTCATTTAATATTAATTGTAAGGATCAGCACATTACAATGATTGATCTTGTAATGAACACGCGGAATATATACATTACGGATTAGAATGAACAATTAAAGAATGATAAACACAATGTAAATAACTTTGATATTGTATTGCTCTCTAATTTAATAAGTGTTACAATAAATCTGAAATCAAGAAATATGATGAAAGCACTAACTATTAAAAAACAAAAAATCTAATATACTAATCTAGAGTTCTCGTGCGAGTACTAAGTTCTCGCGCGACAAGTAGTTGCCGGGCGAGAACCTAGTTGTCGCGCGGTAACTTGGCTTCTCACGTGGCTTCAGATCTTCGTCTTCATCTTGATTTGATTTCCCGAGCCTCTAGGTTCAATACCTATAATCTCCCCCTAGGTTTGGTAAATCAATATTGTTTAGAAGTCCACATCTACAACCTTCTAACTTCCCCCATAAGCATACATCTTGTTGTCTAGGGCCTTCATGATCAACCAACCAAACGGTGCTGCTAATAGATGAATAGATTAATCACCTAAAATAGGACAAGCTTGTAGCCTCATCAAATCTTCTCTTCCAAATTTAAGCAAGTCAACAGAGGTCAATGATATGGTCTTCTTTATCTACATAGTGTATAATACCATGCATGGTATCTTTCTCACAACTCTACTATAAGAGCTTGGAAAAGCTATTAACTGGAAGAGGAGTGTGGATAGGTACCTTTCTCACATACCTTGGATACTTTTAAACCCTTATCTTTATTGGCTTGTTCGTGTTAGGATCTATACAGTTCTCATCTTCAATAACTTTGGATTTAGCAGTTCTATAGTCCTTGAAGTTGGATTTACTTTGTCGGTATATCAGGTTCCTAATCCAGTTACCCTTCCCGTAATTTCTAGGATTAACAAATGGAACATGACCCATAGAGTATAAATCAGACACTCTGAGAGTATGGAAGTCGTGCTCATCCTGATAATGCTTTATCGCGCCTCCTCTTCTCTTCACCACATGTAATTTCTTCTTAGCATCGTACGCCTAACTAATGATTAGTTCTGAGTTTCTGTACCTTATGAAAGGTTTGGAAAGTCTCAGTGTATGAATATAAGTTGGCAGTAGCGGAGCAGCAACAGTTAGATTTCTGACCTGACGTACAGCACTCTAACCAGTTTGGTCAGCTGTCTTGTCAGTCGGTTCAGCACTTGTCTCTCCCATAATCTCTCCCTCTTCAATCAAGATATCGGAAAACAAGTCTTTGTGACTGTTCCCGAATGCATCAGTGTAATAAATCACAATCTCCTCTAAATCTTCAAATAAAGACAAACCCTCATCTTCATCCTCAGCAATACATTTCCGCTGGAAAGTATAAAATTCCCTCTCATATGCCTCCGCTGGAGCGGGATCCAAAGGTGTGTAGTCCGCTGCATCATCAGGACTTGGTCCGGAGACATTGGCAGACCCTGATAATCTAGCAGTACTAGTAGGAGCACCAGTGTCACCGCCTTGGTCATCATCATCCCCCTTCTTATCATCAGCATTACCATCATCTCTATCATTACCATCATCATCATCATCATCACCATCATCATTAACAAAATCAAAATCTAAATGATTAAGATCATCATCATCTCTAAGTGGATCTTGTATGGCATCATATGCTCAGGCTCGACAAACGCCTCTCTAGTAATCGGTACAGGCTGATCCTCAATAGCCTGAATAGGTTCATCTAGAATAGGCTTTTGATCAGCAATAGTAGTGTCTGTAGTCCTTTCAGCATGAACAGGATCTATAACATGCTCTGTATTAACAACATGCTCCTCAACATGATCTGGAGTTATCACTGGCTCAACAATAGGATCTGGAACTATAACCGACTCAACCTCCGCATCAGGACCAACGTCTTGTGTTCCACTATATTTTCAAACCTCAGTGGTATGTGGTATGAAAGATGAATACACACGTGAGGTGAAATCTCTTAGATTGTGTTCCATGATTTGTACATAACTGAGCAGGAAATGTTGTTGGCTCTCCAAACTTCTGATCCTCTCATCCTTATCAATCATACCCCTATATAAATCATCATTAATCTGGGTCTTTCCTTCTCCAACACACTTACTCTCTGCTTAAGAGTAACCCTAATGGGTGATAACAGTATGGGCTCAAGAGTAGTGTTATGGTAATCAGCATCTCAAAAAATATCATCATGAGTAGGCTCCCTCAGAAATGTCCTCGGTACATCAGATGTAGTGGGCATTAAAGTAGAGGTCACAATAGTTGACTCTATGTCAACCACTGATGATGTATCCTCACTAATAGTAACTGGTACGTCTTGTACTAGAAGATCCTCAGTCATCACGGTGGTCATCAGGGTCCAACGCTTCCTCAACACACCTCGTCCTTTACCCCTACCACGCAGACTATCACTGGCTTTCCTAGCCATCCTCTTCCTCCTACCATAAGTGGTGACTGGTGTCTCATTAGGAACAAAATCACCGTCTCGTTCCTCAGCGGTGCGTATTGCTGGTGTTTTATGCATTATGGGACGCTCTTGAAGAACATAAGGAACATTCTTGACTTGGTCACTATCTGTCTCACTACTACTACTAGTGAACCATGTGTTCACCTCATCTATATCTGAGCATTCCTGAGTAGTGCTCGTGGACGGACCGGCAGTCTCTGTATCTTTAGCATGAGTAGATATGGATGTACCAGATGTAACATCTCTATGTACATGTGTTGTCTCTGTCTCGGTCTCTCGGGTACGTGGCTCATCTTGGAAGTCATTAGTAAACCTTCCAAGCTTGGTGAAATATGAACCATCCCAAGCATTCCCTTTAGCTCCCATAAGATAAGTGAATACGTCCTACTTTATCACCATCACAATGTGTGTGGATGAATCGAGCACTGCTAACTCAGGATGAGTAGCATTCACCATCATCTGTATAAATCGGGGATACATCACAAACTTCTTTCTCACTGTAGTTGTAACATTCTTCTGCATCTCGGAGAATATCGCCCTGGATATATTGTAAGGTAAGTCATCAACTAAGGAAATCAGCAGTGATCTGAATACAACACTCAAACTATCCATGCCTGCCTTTAGATTGCTAAGGCAATGGATAACAACATTCGTGTATATAGATGGGTTAGCTGAAATGGCGTAATGAATGGAAGGTACTTCCTCTCGAGCGATGGGTATCGATGGTTGTAACCCATACGAACCAAACAATCCTTCATAGCATCATCGTCGACCTTGATTGGTGCACGAGGGTGATCATCTAATAGTAAGACAATGTTAATCACCTCGGTAGTGATAACAATCCTCCTCTCCTTAACCGTTGCAGTAATGTAAGGTTCACCGTCTCCATCTATCTCGTTCACAGCCGTCTGCCAGAACTGATCAATCACATTAGTGTATATAGATGGGTTAGCTGAAATGGCGTAATGAATCCAAGACACGTCAGCCCATCAATGAGAGAATGAAACAAAGCCTTGTCGCCCGGTACATCTCCTAGATATGCAACTGCATTGTGGTTTTTGTTAAAAACCAACGATCGAGCCATCAGAAATAATGAACAAAAATAATAAGTATATAGAAAATCAGAACAATATGTACACAATAACTCAACACTTAAAAAACATTTTGAATATTTTGAACTTTTCGCACGACAACTCATAGTTCTCGCACGACAACTCATAGTTTTCGCACGAAAACTATAAGTTTTCGAAACAAACTTCTCGCGTGAAAGGTTTGTTTTCGCTCTGAGTTTCACCAAAAGTCAACTTCTCACGCGATAAGTTCAATACATGCGAAAACTTTTGAAAGTTTTCGCACTTGTTCAAAATCTTTGAACTTTTCGCATGCTAAACTGTTCAAAATCAAATTTTTCAATTTGTCAATTTAGAGTGTTTTAACCCTCAAATCATGTTCTATAGGGATCAAATTAGTCATTATTAAGGTTTATTGTTAGTAATTTGTTTAATTGTAGTGTTTATTAGTCCATTAGATTTCGGTCAATACTCAAAACACATACAAATCGAAGTCTAAATGTCAATATACCTTAACAATCACTTAGAAACCTATATGCGACCACAATGAATGCAAATAAAAAGTTGGAAAGAGGTTTAACACTTAGTAATTTTGAGAGCAACATTTTAGACTAAATATCCGAATACTCAATGTTTTCGCATGAACTGTACTTTTTAAAGTACTAAGACTTCTCGCGTGAGAAGTCCGAGTTCTCGCTTTCTGGACTTTTCGCATGAATTGAAGTTCTCGCGCGAAAAGTCCCTTTTTTATTTTTCTATCTTTTTGATTTTTCAATTTAAAACAACTTATTGAGAATTATTGAATTGTTATGACAATGATTATGTTTAACTAAGTGTCTACTTTTATACATACACCCTTAATTTTGAAATTTATATAAAACTAATACTAAACAATTAATCAAAAACACCTTTTTATTAAAACCAAACTAAACAAACATAACAACTAGTATTCTAACAACTAAAACATTTAGTAAATTTACAAGTATATGATCATATTTTATAGTAATTGATCATCGACATCATCCAGCATTTAAAAATACAACTGGTTACGTTGATTGTCAATATATTGTATCATTTTAAACTTAGACTTCAAGTTTACTTAGACACATATAAGATGTGATTTAATCAAGTTTTTGTTAAATTTATATGAATTCAATGAATCCCACAATCAAAAATTCTGTAAAACTCTTATCCAGCTTCAAGACACTATCGAGATTTCAAGTCACCCCAGTTTGACTTAAACCTTTTACTTCTTATCAGCTTTCTCAGATTTCATTATTGCCTTAGATAATATCTATTAGAGCATAACTAGCACAAGAAACATTCATATACACAGAATATTAACAAGTTTTAGGACTTATTAATAGCCAGTCGGACTTATGTTTCTCCCTCGCAAGACGTTTAGGACTTACATGCCAAGTCGGACTCACATGCCCCATCTATTGATTTTGCCTCCTGTGTCATAACATATTCTCAAAGATAAAAATATTAACATATTAGTATGTATGTCTATGACATATCTTTTATTAATATGCTTATTGGCATCTTTTATTCCTGTATGGTCTTTTGGGCATCTTTTTGCTCATTTTGTTATTTTTTCTTTTTTGTATTTTGATTTTCCTATGAAAACCTTGTTTATATTTTTCTTCTTCTCATATGTATATCAATATATATACATACATACATTATCTAATGTATGTTGAGTCAGAAAGCAATTGGCTTGAGTATGACAAGATGGTAACTCTCAGTTTGTTTTAGCATGGGGTCAGTGTATTCGCAAAACCTTAATGACTTACCCACTTTAGTCATAGATGATTTAATTTTCACTGTAACGCAGAACATATTGCCTTTCATCCTTCTTCATCAAGACTATCAACATATCAAACGTAATCCAAGTCAGTGTCTTGCATGCCTTTGTATGTAATAAAATAAAATCAAGAAATGTACTATCATTTCCTATATGCACTTGAAAATTTATATTTTCTCTAATACATAAAGCTTTCTTTTTAATATTAACATTACTCCTCCTAAAAACAAACATCATTTTTTAAGTATTTTTTAAATTTTCTCCCCCTAATACTGTGATTATCCAAAAGAAAATAACAATTTTACCTAAACAAAGAAATTATTTTTGTAAAGGGTGTAAGCATAATTGTAAACCAAAGTTGATCATTCCTAAGGATTGAACTAGGAAGTCAAATATGGGATGATCAAACGCCTTAGTAAACAAATCGGCAATGTTGTAATCTAAGGAAACTGATTCCAAGTGAATAAGTTTTCTTTCGAAACAATCACGGATGAAATGGATGTGGATGTCAATGTGTTTTGTTTTAGAATGTTGAATTGGATTCTTAATAGTATTAAGAACTGCAATGTGATCAAACACAATCTTGATGTCATAAATATTAAGGCCATAAGCAAGAAGTTGTTGCTGGATCCAAACAATCTATGAACAATAACTTGAAGCGGCCATATATTTAGCTTCTATAGTTGAGGTGGACATTGTCTGCTGCTTTTTGCATTGCCATGAAATCAACCTATTGCCAAGAAACTGACATCCACTAGTTGTTGATTTCCTATCCAAGTTACATCCTGCATAATCACTGTCAGTATAAGAAAATAAATTGAGATTAGAGTTTTTAGGATACCAAAGACCAAGTGTTGGTTGACCCTTGAGATACTTCAAAATCCACTTGACAGCTTTCATATGAGATTCCTTTGGATTATTCTGATAATGTGCACACGGACAAACAGGGAACATGATGTCCGGTCTACTTGCAGTAAGATAAATCAGATAGCCAATCATTGATCTATACATGTGTTGATCGACATCTTCTCCCGTGAGATCTGGAGTCAAAGTTGGATGAGAAGACATATGAGTGGGAGCTATCTTGGAGTCTTGAAACTTGTTTTTTATCAAGAATAGTATGAATATACTTTCTTGATGAATCTAGATACCCTTATCATCCTATTAACTTGGATGCCCAAGAAGAATGATATCTCTCTAAGTGAACTCATCTTGAATTTCTTCATTACAGCTCAAATTCCTTACACATATCATCGTTGGTAGATCCAAAGATAATATCATTGACATAAACTTGAATGAGAATCAGATCATCACTAGTTTTTCTTATGAATAATTTTTGATCAATAGCACCTCTTGTATAACCATTTGCAAGAAAATGTTCAGTGAGAGTAGCATACCAAGCACGAGGTGCTTGATGTAAGCCATAGAGTGCTTTGTCTAACTTGTAAACATAGTCAGGATGATCTGGATCTTCAAAGCCTAGTGGATGACAGACATAGGTCTCCTCTTTCATTTCACCATACAAAAAGGTAGTTTTAACATCCATCTGATAGACTTTGAAGTTCTTGCAACTGGAGCATATACTTCATCATAATCAAGCCCTTTAATTTTATAAAATCCTTGTACAGCAAGTCTGGCCTTGTTGCGAACAATCACATCTTTCTCATCCGTCTTATTCTTGAATATCCATTTAGTTCCGATTGGAAACTAACCCTTTAGTAGTTCACATGGATTCCAAACATTAAGCTTCTTGAATTGCATCAACTTGTCTTGCATGGCCTCTACCCAACTATTTTCTTTCAATGCCATTTCAACATTCTTTGACACTATTTGAGAAATAAAACAGGAATACAAGCATGTATTTATTGCTCCAGAACAACTACGAGTCTGAACGCCTTATGATAATGGAACAATAATGGCTTTAGTTGGATGGTCCTTATGAATTCTCAGCTGAGGAATTACATCTTCAGATATAACTTCATCTAAGTTAGACATATGACCCATTGTTTCTTCAATAGTGTTTCCTCCGTCAGGTTGATACACGATATCTTCCTCTTGATGACAATCATTATCAATAGTTAAATCATCAAGTAGAAATTAAATGACATCAATGTTATCATCTTGTATTAAAGAATAACTCTAATCAGAAACTTATGGAGCTTGCTCAACTACAGGATCAGTTTGAATAAAATTAGATGCAGAAACCTGTAGAGTCTGAAGAAGAAACCTGTAGGTACGTCTGAAGATATTCCTTGTGCTTGAGGTGAATTGGATCGAAGATAATCAGCAAACAAATCCTGAATAGATGTGGTCAAAGGAATAGAAGCTATAGAAACAACAGATGAATGATTAAATGTTTCAAATAATGAACCATAATCATAAACCCATGAAGGTGCAGAACCTACATCAGTTTTGTTAGATTCATGCCAATCAATATTAAATGACTCAATTGTTTGTTTTGATCTTTTATTATAAACCCTATATGCAACTTTATTGGCTGATTAACCAAAAAAATAACATTCATCAATGTACAACAACATCTAAAATTTTGAAATATTTGACTTTTGGTTTATGTTTGAAAAAGATTTCATAATGAGTCATATTTTGTTGTTTATTGATTAAGACTTGGTTCTGAACATAACAAGTAGTGTTAATAGCTTCAGCCCAAAAGAATAAAGGTAATTTGGCTGCTGATAACATGGTTGTGACAGATTCAATTTATGTTATGTTTTGTCTTTCAGCAACTCCATTTTGTTGTGGAGTTCCTGCTGAACTGAATGGTCTTGCTCTCCCCTTTGAATCATAAAATTCATTCAATGTCCGATTACAAAATTCAGTGCCATTATCACTTCGAATGCATTTGACTATTTTATCAGTATGATTCTTCACTAGAATCATGAACTTTATCAGCAAATGAGGTGTCTCATCTTTGATTGCTAAAAAGAAAACCCACGTAAATCTAGAAAAAGCATCATTAATGACTAAACAGTATGCATGACTTCCTAAACTCAAAACGTTAACTGGACCAAACAAATCCATGTCTAACAGTTGTAGAATAGAGTCTATTTTTGTATGAGCAACTAGTTTATGAGGTAATTTATGTTGTTTGCCTTTTGAACATGGAAAACAATCTTTTGTTAATTGAAATTCTTTCAAAGGCAGGCCAATCACATTATTACCTCTAACCAACTTGTTCATATTTTTAATGTTTACATGGCCAAGACGACAATGCCATAACAATGAATCACTCTCCGAGGCTTTAGACAACAAACATGACGCAATTATGAATGAATGAGATCCATTCATGTCTAGTAAGTATGTGTCTTTGTCTCTCAAAATTATCAATAAGATCTATTCATTAGGTATTACAAATCCAGGTTTTAGAATTAGACATTATTTATCATTGAAATGAGTGGAATATTGTTTGTCATAAATTTGAGAGACACTTAACAGACTATGTTTTAGTTCCTCTACAAAGTTAACATCTTTAAAACTTAATACACCATTTGACACTTTACCTTTCTTTGTAATTTTACCTCCTTTGTCTCCAGCAAAAATAACATATCCTCCATTATATGGTTTGATGTTGTTTAACAGAGATATATTACCAGTCAACGTGGCATACACTGTTGATGTTGGGTCTTGGATGTTCCTGCACAAATGAAATATTCATTCATTTTTAGAAACGCAACCCATGGTTGACGTGAGTACATTATTTTCATCCAAATATGATATAGATTTATGGTCATATCTCTTTTATCATTGAAGATGTAATCTTTAACAATATTAGGTTCTGTTTTTTTCTTTTATTTTCCATTTCTGAATTGGTTTGACCAGATTTGAAACCAATTCCTTAACAAGACTTTGTCGAGAAGTTGAATTGTCATCATTAAAAGATAAAGATTTCTTGTTTGTGATTCCTTTTGCAAAGTTATATTTCGATGGTCATCAATTAATGATATTGATTGATTCAAATTTCTTTTAAACTTTGCATTAAGAAAGAATTGTTTTCTATTATTAGCAATAGAATCATGAAACCTCTGTTTACTTGTTAATGTTTTATGATGACAATTCCTAGACATGTGGTTAGACTATCCACATACATAACAACACATAGTTTGATACATATTTTGCTCTTTGGTTGTTTTCTCAAACTGTTGATGATAACTTCCATAGTTATCATAAAATCTAGCTTTAGTATGTCTTTGGTCAAAATATTCTTTAACAGTCTCTCATTTTTTTGTTCTTTTAAATTTGTCCTAAGAGATTAATTCTCTTTAGTTGTTAACGAGGCTTTTGTTTGAACTTTGTCTTTATGACCTGAAAGTGCTGGAGAAGGACCAGTGTCTTTTGTACTTGTACTACGAACATCTTATTTCATAGAATTAGCAATAATAGGAGATTTATTTTTAAAGAAACTTTTATTAGTTTCCTTAAAAATATAATCTTCTTTATCAATGTTGCCTTTTGAAATATATCTGTTCTTGAAATCAGTTTTCAAGTCAGATATAGATGTTGTGACCCTCTGATGATCTAGATAGGTTGGACTCACCTAGTTTAGTTTAGTTTAGCTTCTTTTGTCTTCTATGTAATAGGTCAAATGTAGATTACTTTTGTTTATGTAAGTAATGTTTAGTTAGTTTTATTTGTGTTTCGCACTGACCCAGCGAAACTACGAGCGAATCTACAGATTCGCTCGTAGTCAGTTGATAAAGTTCCCCGGTGAAACTATTGTTCGCTGCCGGGTGAACTTACTTACAGGTCAGGGTAGTTTC